>JBBMKE010427561.1:0-10536 GCA_037834125.1 Lippia alba | reverse complement strand
TTTAATTATTATTTTATTTATTTTATATTTAATATTACATATGTATGTACATATACATATTTAATTTTTAATATGTCCAATAATAAAAAATTATATTTTCTCGTAAATATCTGAAAAATTGAACATTTATCATAAAAATTAATATATTTCATAATACTTTAAATATAAATTAGGTTAACTTAAACCTAAAAGCCCAAGAAGTAATTATGTTGTGGAGTTGGAAATCTAAAATTCTTTTCAATTATTCCGCCGCCCATAGTTGGTATTGGTAAATGGTAATCTTCTTTGTTCTTCCTTTTAACAGTTAAAAAATGCCTCTCTCTCTCTCTCGCACTCTCGTCCTCCTCCCCTTCTCCCTCTGTAAAAGAAACCTTGTATATCTTTATCTCAAATTCTCTCTATCTAAAAAAAATATGGGAGATCTCCAAAAGAAATACCGGAAAAAGCATATGAAAATGAAAAACATAAAAAATTACTGTAAATTGTTGGTTTGTTGCCGAGCAAGAAGATTGAAGGAGTAGCTTCACACGAAGAAAAGGAAAATCAAGGGGAAAAAAAATAAAAAATTGTCCCTTTTTCATGAACCGGCGGTCGGTCCGGTTTTGATGGCCGGAACCGCCGGTTAATCAGACGGTTTTTTCGGTTCCCACCTTATCCGGTTTCAGCCGATTTCTAGGAGTGATTCGGGCCGGACACGGTACCGTCACCGGTTGAACCGTTCGACCGGCCGGGCCGGTCCGGTTTTCAAAACATTGTTGAGTCTCCAAGATTTGAACGAAGCAGCTTTTGTGAACTTCACTCTAGAGTGGGGATTTTCTAAAAATATTATAATTTTTTTCATGTAATGTAAGATTGTGGTATTTTTTTTGGGATATTGTAAAATTATAGTAACCCGGCTTATGTAAAGCCGGCTTCATCATATATTTTTATTTTTTGTACTTATTGAAATTGATTTATGAGAAACTAGATGCACTGTTCACTACGATATATTTTCAAATTAATTTGTGTCTTATTATCGGAAAGGATAAAAGTATAAATTACATACCAAATAATGAAACCGTTTTCTGCGGAACCGGCTTCATTAAAAATCTAAATTTGTTTGAAATATAAGCTATATTTACATATTTATATTGTTCTCAACTTAAAGCAAATTTGTTTAGTGATAAAAATTAAGTTATCTCAAAGAATTCAATTTACAAGTCTAATTAATAAATTTAGTTCAAAAAAGATGAAAAATAAAATAAAAATAAAATTAGGTTTCTCTTGAACCGGGTTCAACTAACCATAAGAAGAAAATATTTATGTTTATATATTTAAATTGTTCTCGGACTTACACAAATTTATTTAGTTGAAAAATTAATTTATGGAAAAGAATTAGAATTAGAAGTGCAATTAATAAATTTAGTTAAGGGATAATGAAAGAGAAAATAAAATAAAACCCGATTTCTCTTGAACCGGGTTCAACAAACCATCAGGAAAAAAAAATTATATGTAAAAACCAGTTGCACAAAAAATGGTTTCATTATTCGATATTTTAATTTACTAATTACTACCATAATAAGACTTAAAATAATCTAAAAATGAATTTCTAATAAACAGTGAACCCGGTTTCTCATATATCAGTTTCAATAAAAGTACCAAATAAAAAAATACATGATGAAACCAATTTCACGAAAATCGGGTTACCATATTTTTGTAATACACCCAAAAAATACCACAATGTTGTAATATTTGAAAAAAATTATTATATTTTTAGAAAATCCCCCTCCTGAGTGATTGATCAATTATGTACAAAAAGGGTAACAACTCATTAATTGCTCTCACAACAAAATAATAATAATAACAATAACTACCAAACGAAAATCTACCCTAATTATTTTTCTTTAATAATTTTAAATTTGATAAAAAAAAATAAACCTTCTCATTTTTTTAACTAAAATAATAATAAATCATAGCAATTATATCAAACATCCACCCACTATTTACAGAAACCCCAACTCCTGAATCCTTGAACAAAATGTTCAAGAGCAAATTGCAGGAGCTGTGTCAGAGGAGGAGTTGGGAATTGCCGGAGTACAACACCGTCAAAGATGGACCTGATCATATGCCGCGCTTCACGGCCACCGTTAACGTTGAAGGTCGGATCTTCGAGACGCCGGCGCAGTGCAAATCCGCCAAAGACGCTCAAAATACCGCTGCCAGAATGGCTTTCGAGCACTTCAATGGTCCTCCGCCGCCCCGCGGCCACCGCTCTCCGTCTTCCTCCGCCACTTTAGCTCCGTCTCCTACTCTGTCAGCGGTTAGTCCTCAATTTCCGGCGGTAACTAGTGGTTCTACGCTTCATACGGCTCCTCCCTTCGCTCCGCCGTCGGAAATTGAGCCCATGTCTGCGGTCTCTCCGGCTCCCCCACGCCCTACAATTACTTCGATCACTCCGCCGCGGGAAATGGAGGCGGTTGCGGCGGTTCCGCCCGTTGCGAAAGTGCATTCGATTGCTCAGCGGCAGGAAATCGAAGCAATGGCTGGAATTTCTCAAATGCAGCCCCTTTCTCCACTCCCTTCATTTCTTCCAACTCCACCTCAAGGTTATCTTAGTTGTTTATTTGTTGTTGTTAGTTATATTTGCCTTGGTGTATGTGTTGCTTCGTTTAGGGAAAAATGGTGTGATGTTTGGAATCTCTTATATGTAAATTGAATAATTTAAAGGTATTGCTCTGATCAGTTAACTGAAGCACTGAGAATGGAACTTGTTTCTGTTCTTTGTCAAAAAAATGGAGGTTTGATGATTTTGTAGTTATATGTACACTACAGGGCCTGTTTGATCATAATTTTTGTAGGCCATTCTTTATCTCATGTTTTAGGGATTGAGAGAAAATCGAGTTAGGGAAAGGAAAGAAACAGATGCATAGTGTAATGGTGATATAATGAACATGGTAAATTTATTCTGTGCTTTTTAAGATAGGGAGAAAATTAAGATAAAGGAAGGGAATAGAAACATAATGATGATTGGGATTATGATGAAGATGACATCATATTCATAATACAAAAAATTTGAAAACTCTCTGATTTTTGTGCAGGACTTCTAGTGGGGAAGAAAGATGTTAATCCAAAGCCTGTCAGTGGAGACATGGAGAAGCAGAATCATGAAGACAGTTCGCAGTCTTCGACGGTCTATAGAATAGCAATAGGTTACCATGACAAAAATTATAAAGGTCAGAGATCAAAACTAAAGCTCAGGGATAACAAAATGGTAGTTGAGTTGATTATTCTGAGGATCAAGATAAATGGATGAAAAGTAAATTAAGAATACTGAATTACTTGTATTTTTTATAGCCTATTTCACGTATATATGGTGAAAGATGTCGAAGGTATCCACAGAATAAGGAAGCTGAATATTCTAACAATGAGATAGTGCATTTGTTGCTGAATGAATAGTATTTAATAGTACAATGGCTGAAATCTTCTCTGTCTAATGTTCTAATTATGACTATTGCCCATTTCGTCAAAATACGACATATGATCTCAATCCAACCTCCAATTTTAGATAGAATGATATATTAATTGTTTTTCATGGTAGTTAGTAGTCAACTTGCTGATTGGTCCTAGCTTAATGAAATCTGTTGATTGATTATTTTATTCTTGTTTTAACACTCTTAATGGTTTTTCAGCAGTTTGGCTATTCTTTAAAAGAATTAGAATAAGATGTGTGGTTAGCTGCCAGCTTCTTTTCCTCCCTGAATCAAGTGCTTCTTCTCTTCTTATTCCTTTATAATATTTTAATCGCTCCTTTTGGAAAGCATATTTGGTAGCTACCTCTTTATAATGGACTATATCTGATAAATTTTTACCATGCATAAGTGCGGTTTGTATGGTGATCAAAATTGTCCTCTCTCCCTCTCTCTCTAATTCATTGCCCTTGAACTAAGTTAGTTGTTTTTTCTCGTGGAAAGGTTTGTGTATTATATACACAAAAGTCTTGTCGGTTCTGGTTAAATTGATTATCACCGCAAACTGAACTGAATAGCATACTAAAAGTTTAATTTCAACTGATAAACGATGTGCATTTGATTGATTCTGATTTGAGTCTCTTGCGTGAGTTCCAAGTGTGTGCAATGGTGTCGCTTGACTGTTTGTTTGGAATTGAATAATTCTGTCATATTCAACTTTGAAGCTGCAACGGATTCTGACTGATAATGCATATTTGTATTCATGACAATTATGAAAAGGTAATGTAGATAAAGAAACTAGACACAAAAAAATCTAAACCTGGTCTAAAGTCCATACCTGTGTATTTACAACATTGTTGTGTTAAACTTCTTGTCAAAGTTTATAATATATGCCACCTCCAAAGAGTGATGTTTAACTAATTTGGAGTTTTGTAGTAAAAACTTACGACCCTTAATATGCTCTCATTTGTTCTTCCACCGATACTTTGCATATGTATAAGAACCGACTGCAGCAATATGCTCAAAAACATGTTCGTGGTTTCCCAGTGTATACTAGTGAAGCTGAAGGCCCTCCTCATGCTCGCCGTTTCAAGTCAAGGGTTTCTTTTGATGGAAAATCGTATGAAACTGTGGAATTTTTCCCCACACTGAAGGAAGCTGAGCAGGGAGCTGCCAAAGTTGCTTGTCAAGTGTTGTCGGTGGATGCTATTCAAGAGGTTAGTATAATTGTTGCATTAGTTTAATATTTCTAATTGCTTTTGTTGATTGACGAGAATTCAATTAAATATTTCTTCAATGACATTAGGATGGAGGATTGTACAAAAATCTTTTGCAAGAATTTGCCCAAAAGAAGAGTCTTTTGTGTCCTTCATATGAGACTGTTAGCTCCGGTATGTCCCACAAGCCCATATTCGTGTCAACTGTGGAGATAGGAAGTGATACTTTTCGAGGGGCTGAAGCTAAAACGAAGAAGCAAGCAGAGATGAATGCTGCTAAAGTTGCTTACTATGCTCTAACAAAGGGTAAGAAACTACGAATTCATTGGCTTGTTGTTCTTGTTTAAGTCTTTCTCAAGCACGTACTTCTGTTTATTTCTTATTGTTTATGTCTGTGAGGATACAACTATGTTATGTTATGCATTTGATGAAAAGAATTGTGCTTATATGATACAACTTTACTAATGATCGAAACAGCACACTAGCCTTACATTTCCGGGCTCCAGCATAATTATTTTTTACTCAATTAAATGACAATCCACAAATGTGTGTAATACATTATGAAATGTCATTCACTTCAGATATGAGTCCTGTCTGTAACTGTAGTAGGAAGGAAAGATTCTTCTGCATAAATATATTATGGTATTGATGATTTTGGATGTGTTACCCTTTGATCATAGCTTCTTGATTTGTTCTGAGGTGTATATTAATCGCTCCAATGAACATCACTCAGCCCTCAGTTAAAATTTGGTCATGATCTTTCTATAAGTAACCATATTACTGATTATTCTTTAGATAGCAGGTTCGTCTACTTTGTTCCTTTCACAACATGCTTGTTTTGAGAGCAATTGATTGAATAAGCTAAAAATATGATATATATGAGCAGAAGTGGTTGAATTTCCCTCTACATTATTATTTTGCACAGGTTCTCCAGCTACAGAATCCTCAAAGGTGTCATCTTTCAATGAGCTTGCGGTTGATAATATGCCACAAATTATCCAGCCACCTGCAACGACTAATAGCCTGCATGATATAGCTGATGAAGGTGAGTTTGGCTAAGTCATAACCTTTAAAACTATTTGGCTTGTATAATTTCATTATTTTTTTGCTCAAAATCAGATATGATAATTGAAGTGCTAGTAAATTAAATAGACTCAATAAAGACCAATACCTGGTGATACATAAGGATGAGTTATTTGGAAAAGGGAGCAACACAGGTTTTCAATGTTTGCAAAAGGAGATTATCAATTTCTTATAAAAAAATGAAAGATCAGGAAAAGCCTACAATTCGAGTTGTATCTTGAAAATATCAGTTGTATAAATTGGATTGAGCTGCTTTCCTTCATTTCCTCGTACGTATTGGAAGACGTGCTATTATGAACTTACAAGTGACTGTTGCATTTCGTGCTGTGTCCGTACACTTTTTCCAAATCTAGTTCAAATACGGCACGGATACTTTGGTTTTCCTTCAAATTTCCAATAAAACTATCTTTTGCTTCTTATGGAAACTAAATCACATTCCAGGACCAGAGATGCATCCAAAACGAGCCAAGTCTTCACCCGAAAATTCGAATGTGAATGCCGATTCGTCTCCATCTGATTCTCACAAAGTGGAGAGTTCAACCTCTGGTCAACTTGTTGTTACCCAGCAACCAATAGAAGACCAGCCATGGATTCATACAAAAACTGTGGTTATGCCTCGAAAATCCATGATGTCAGTACCCGAATGTGCGTCTATGATGCCATATAGCGACGATCAGTGGGCTGCTTACAAGGTTGAACTACAGCAAGAACCAACATAAATATAGGGTTGGATCTTCTAATTGTGGCGGTATTATAAAAACTGCTGCATTTGTTAACTCCTATTTTCATGTTGTATGTGGACACAGATAACTTCCTCCATGGTGGAGATGCATTAAAACAAGGGCATGACGCAACCCTTGGCTTTAATTTTACTATCATGTTATGTAAATGGTATGTTTAGTTTTGCGGTTGACACTGTACAACAAATTGTTGGAATTTAGTCTGAAATTTGGGTGCTATCATGCTATGCTTTGTTTTTTACAGATTTTGGCGATTTTTTTTGGTTTTAGTCTAAATTTAAATTGCTTTGAGTTTCTGTCTTTTAATAAGGGTCCATTAAAAAACCACCAAATGCTATTCGTCGGTGATTTGAAAATTACTAAATGAATATATGTAAACTAAATGGAGATCAGTTTAATAGATCAGGTATAACTGCTCTCATGAAATAATTGAAAATTACAAATATTTTTCTCAAATAAGTTTATACAAACCGGACTATTAATTTGACATCCTAGTCGACGAAGTTGCGGCAAGTTTACGCTTAGTAATGCAAGCTAGCTAGTGAGTGGAGGTGTTTGCGACCATCGCAAGAAGAAAGTCTCTTTGGTGCCCTTGTTGAACATTCTCATATATCATATGTTTCAATTTGACCCCATATTTTTTCTTCACCTCCCTTTGAATCTCATCGATATCCACATCTGCCCGGCTCACCATAATCCGCAGCGTCGCGCCCTTATCGGTTGTTATCCCCTTCAGACATTCATGCAAAGCCTAACAGCAAAATATGCCACTAAAGTTACAAAGGGTTCCATCATTAACTCAAAGATGATAAAATATGTACACGGCAGGTCTATAAATAGTCCTTCATAGATAGAAGGGATGTTGCTGTAATTTTATAAATTATGCAAGGGAGTTTCATGTAATTAAATAATGTATACATAACTGCTATTTAACAAACAAACTAAGTTGATTAGCCGACTGTTTCTTGACTGTTCTGTAATAGAGACATTTAACACAAAGTCACAAAGGGTTAATTACAAACTTTTTAGATGTTCAATCAAAAAAGATAATGAAAAGTACCGTAGCATAATATCTTGCTGGACTGCAGACGCATTTTGCAACAACTCTGACTGCATCTGCAAATCCTCCCAAACCTTCATGTTTCAGAAACTGAAATCAAAAAATCCATCACCAACCAAAACAAAAAACCAAAAGAAAAAAATAAATCTCTCAGTCTTGTAAATCAAATTTGAAATGGGAAAGTAATCAAACAGTGACTTACAGTAGTGTAACCATGCCCATAAATATGCTTGTAGCTAAAAAATGTTAACTTCAGCTGAGCAATGCTTCTTTTACTAAAGATCTCCACCACGACAGCCTCGTCAATCGCCCCGGCTTTCCCCTCCCCTGTTTGATACAGTCTTCTTGCATCGCATTTCGCAATGTGTTGGCTAGTATCACCTCTGTGCGCCTTGTGTGCAGCGGATAACGCCATCAATATCTGTCAAGAAACAATAACGAACAAAAATTATCACCCTTCAAAAGAACTAGAAATATACAAAAACCAAAAAAGTTAATCAGGAATGATGATGCTGATCATGACCTTTTGATATGGATGGGGAGGCTCAATGGAGGCGATTTCCAAGTCCAACGGCGACCTAAATTTTGCATGATAAGCTTGTAATATGAGAACAACATGACTTGATTTTCGACACGTAAATATTTCGATCAAGGCCTTGTAATTCACAGCCTCGTCCGGTGAAGTGCATATAGGTATAGCATAGACCACTTGTAGTCCAATACGGGTGGTATTCCACTTAATTCTGAAAAAAGAAAAATTAAAATTGTAGAATCAATAAACCTAAAGATCAAGTCTTGTACGTGATGTCTTATTGTTTCTAAAGGGCGGTGTGAGTTGGGAAATTGTAGTTATAGAAAGAATATGATATTAGTAGTTCACATATACTATATTGGAAAACTAACATGCGATCGTGCAATGCACGAAATTTATAATTTTTGTTAGGGTTAATTGTTTTTTTTCACTCGAATTTTTGGGTATATTGCACTTTAGTATCCAATTTTTGAATATTTACACTTTAGTATCCAACCTTTAAATTTTGTTGCACTTAAATGCTCAAGACCAATAAGAAAATAATACGTGTACATAGCTGACCAATGAGAAAATGACACGTCGATCTTAGGCACTTAAGTGCAACAAAATTCAAAGGTTGGGTACTAAAGTGCAACACACCCCAAAGATTGGGGTGAAAAAACAATAAACCCTTTTTATTAAATTAAACCAAAAAAATAATGAGACAAATTGATTAACTTTATCAAAATAAAAACAAATATAGTTAAAGTAAAACCCGCCAATCAAATCATTAGAAAAATAATTGAATTAGTTAGCGACAATAAAAATATCTCGGAAACAAAATTGTAAGAAAAATAGGATATATATCGTAAGTATTTGAGAAATGATAGAAAACCTTGGAGGATAGTATACTCATCGTAAGTCTCGTCTTTAGTAAACAAGGAGAAGTTTAGCTCCGTGAACCTTGGAGGAAGCTCATCGATCCTTCCCTGCTTGGCAAATTCTTCTATCAACATGTGTTTCATTTCCTATTTGAAACTTCCCACTTCGACTTCGAGCAATGGCCTAGAAGGGCCATGCTTCATAGTCGGGGCTCTTCGTCGCAGCTAGAGCTTCCACCTCTTCAATGAGATGCGCGATATCCTAGATTCCTTTCGATTGAGGGAGAGGAGTTCGTTGGAGTTTTGGTTTCACCAATGAACCATATATAGGTGGAGGCAGAGGCTGCAGAATTGGTATGCCGTCGTCCATTGAGATCCATTTTGCAAATCATCCTACGTATGCATGGTTGCGGAGATATGTGTTTTTCATTCATACATCATGTCCGTCTTACTGAGAAAGGCATCTTTCAGTCATGATTCAGTCGCTCAAATCATTATAGTCATTGTTCCTTCATTGGTGTCTCTTCCTAACTAGTGGTCTACTATGTATGTGGCCAACTAATCCTCTAATTAGATGACATTACCACCCCTCTTACATCCTCTAGCCATTAAAGTATACAGCTTTTTGGAAGAGAGATTCGAACTAGACTTAAAAGTATAAATCTAAATGTTTGCCTAATTTCACTTTTTCAGGCGTGCGTGACAAATGTTTATAGTGTGTGAATTTGAGTGGTGTCTCATTGTGCTGGCGTGCCAATACAATTTATTAAATCACACAAAAATAAACTGATCGATCATAGACTCAGAAGCACATAAATTAAATGGATTTCTATTAAAACAATTACAAAAAAAAATGATTTTTTGAATCACAACTCGCCTCGAATTAGACTTTAAAAAGTTATTCTTAGGAAGTTAAGCTCAATCAATCAAACTCGAGTTTATAAATGAAAAAGATCATTAGATAGCTCTACCGAAGTAAGGACAAAGGGAAAACATGCATGATTAAAAGTAAAGTGTAGAGTGATCTGATTTGGAGTGAATACATCGATGTTAAAGTATTCTTTGGGCATTTATAAACTCTCCATCCATCTTGATCTCGATGCTATATCAACATGATCGAACTCGTGAGGACTCCTTCCTTCAACATATTGGGACATGCTTCAAGATCTCTAGTGGCCATAGGATTCTTCTTGGTCTGGCTTGACCAAATTAGGCCTTAATTTGGTCTTATTTGATAAGGCTTTGAAGCCTTAGAGACTCCTTGGTAAAGGATTTTTTTTTTCCTTTTTAGAACTCTTTTAGCAACTAACGATTGATATTTGACACGTGATATTTTTCTTAATCCCCTTGAGCTAACTAATTATAATTTATCGTAAAAATTAATTTTAAAAATTATATTTATATCAAAATGGGCTTCTATATATCATAAGTATTTATACATCTATTTCCAAACAAAAGCGTAGAAGTCTTATGGTAGAGCCCAATCTATTTTTAACTTCGGCAGCTTGAGATCTACAATTCGGTAATCATACAATTCTTATATTAAAGGTTTACGCCATCTTGAACTCAGTTAAAATATAGAACTATAAAATGTGAAA
>JBBMKE010427522.1:0-10538 GCA_037834125.1 Lippia alba | reverse complement strand
AACAAACTAAATAAAAAACTCCTCCTCCTCTCCGTCTCTCTTGACCTAAACCTAATTCCGTGCGCCCCCATGTCACGGCAGCCGCTGGCGGCTGATGAACCTCCGGCGAATGGTGTAGAGACTGTCCAACAGAAACGCTCTTATGCAGCGGCAGCCTCAACATTGGCGAAACCCACCGTTCCACGGTTTGGTAAATTACATGTCTTCAATAAGGCGACGAACAGGAAAGCATATAGAGTCGTCTCCGAACGCAACGGGATACCACATATCCAACTTTCCAATACGGAGATTGAAGAACTAACCAAACCTTTCAGGTTTGCGTTGATCGGCAAGTTCTCACATGGATACCCTACAATGGCTCGGCTTCAAGAACTTTTCATGGAACTAGAGCTAAAAGGAGAGTTCAAATTAGGTGTGATGAATGTCAAGCACGTTATAATCAGATTAAGATGCGAGGAAGATTATTCGAAAATCTGGTTACTGCGGTTGTTGACCTTCGACGGATATCCTATGCGAGTCCTTAAATGGACACCAACCTTCAACCCTAAGATTGAGTCATCTATTGCCTCTGTGTGGATCAAGCTACCTTCTCTCAAAACACAATTCTTTAATCCGGACATTTTGCAAGATATAGTTCGTCAGATTGGGGAACCCTTGGGATATGATGATGGAACTTTCGATTGTAACAGGCCGGATTACGCGCGTGCGTGCGTTGAACTGGACCTCCTTAAACCTCTCAAAATGAAGATAAGTATAGGTTTTAATGGGGTAACTTTAATTCAGCTGATCATATACGAACGGCTTCCGGCATATTGTCGGTGATGCTTACGGCTGGGTCATGATCAAAAGGAATGCCACGACACCTTAGACAATAATGAAGAACATGCTGATCTGAGACGGGTTATACAGGAGAAACGAGATGCCTTGGATAAGCAAAAAGCAAAGGATTTGCAGGTGAAGAACAAAGGAAAACAGCCCGACATACCTGAAGCTTCAAATACCAGAGAACAAACCCAGAAAACAACTAATCCGAAAGAACTGGTTTGGAAAGCTAAACCTGTTAGTAAAGAACCAGATCCACTGGAATTTATCAAGCTCACAGCAGATAACGAAGTCACACGTGATAGCGAAAAGGAAGATGGATTGAACGAAGAGGAACCTCGGCATGAACAAGAAAATAATGAAAATACTGAGGAGCCTGCTTTGGAAACGGATGATGAGGATGAAGAAAAACACGGTAGTGAACCTGAAAAGGATGCTCCCGACATAGATGTTGATGCGGCGATCGATTTAAAATGACTTTCACTACACAAACCAGCTGCTTCGGATGGAGAGGACAACGCAGGCGAGGGATACACGCTAGTTGTTCACAAAAAGAGACGCGAGAGACCCCCAAAAAATTCTTCTATGGCCCCTAAAGGAACGACCAAGTCGTTGGCCATTACCTTAGTTTCTCAATGACAGTACAAGGTATGATTTGGAACGTGAGAGGAATGGGCAAACCGGATCACCGCCGTTCTCTCAAAAACTTTTGTGATAATAATTTTAAATTTCTTGCTATATTAGAGCCTATGATCAGTTTAATTCCTTACAGTATGTGTTGTCATTTTCGTTTTCATAGTGTTATTAACAACTGCTCTAACCATATTTGGTTTTTTCTTGCGAGGATATAAATGTCGAAGTTCTTAAGGATGATAGACAATTCCTGGACATGAAGATCTCCTGTAACTCGACTAAAAAGGTTTTTCTCTTAACGATAGTATATGCCAAATGCAATATTGTTGCTAGGAGAGAAATTTGGGAACAATTCTGCCATCGTGATCACAGGGATACTCCGTGGATGATTGGAGGTGATTTTAATACTATTGTGTCGGTTAACGAGTCTAAAGATGCGAGGGACTTGGATTTTCAATCAATGCATGAATTCAGTGATTTCATTTCTGAATGTGGGCTCATTGAACCTCAATTTGAAGGTTCGCCATACACCTGGACGAACAAACATGTTTGGAAAAGTCCTGACAGGGTTCTTGTTAACGAAGCATGGTGCAGTTTGTTTGATAACACGGTGGTCAAGCATTTGGCTAAGAGTTCCTCAGACCACTGTCCTCTCTTGATCAATATGAAAAATAACTCCAGCTCTCATCCGGTTTCTTTTAGGTTCCAAGAAATGTGGCTCCGCCATCAGGACCTGAGGCTAACGGTAATTGACAATTGGAGCCTTCCTATTGCTAGTACAAGAATGAGAAAATTGGCGGACAAATTGAAAAGACTAAAGTTGCATCTTAAGAGTTGGAATAAAAATATTTTCGGGAATGTGTTTGATAAAGTTAAGGAGGCTGAGAGATTGGAACTTGAAGCGGAAAGAGATTTTGATAACAACGCAACTGATGAGGTACTGATCAAATGGAATAAAGCGATTGCAGAACATAAAAGTGTCTTGGCGATGGAAGAAGACTTTTGGTGCCAGAAGTCTTCTTCTACTTGGATGAAAGAAGGTGAAAGAAATACTAAATACTTTCATTCTCTTGTCAAGAAGAGAAGGTTTAGGAGTACGATTAACGGGATATGCGAGGGGAACATTTAGATTTCAGATCAGCAAGGCATTAGAGATTCCGCTCGTCAATATTTCAAAGATCTGCTCTCGGCACCTTCTAATCAGCAACCTATCAGTAATCTTGACATGGTGCAGAGGTGTCTCTCAAGTGAGGATAATAACTTCTTGGATAAAGTTCCAACAATGAAAGAGATCAAGGCGGCTGTTTTCGATTTAAATCCTACCAGTGCAGCAGGCTCGGATGGCTATAATGCAAAATTTTATCAAGTTTTTTGGGATAATATCAAGCAGGATGTATTTGATGCGGTCCTTGATTTTTTTGATAGGGGATCGATGCCAATGGCCTTTACGGTCACGACGGTAACACTAATACCCAAAGTTGATAATCTTGTTCATTGGAATGATTTTCGTCCCATAAGTTTATGCAATGTTTCGTATAAAATAATCACTAAGATCCTTAATACAAGACTTGTTAATTTTCTTCCAAAAATTGTTTCTAACAATCAAAGGGGTTTTGTGCAGGGCAGAGCTATTAGTGACAACATTCTTTTGGCCCAGGAGATGGTACATTCACTTGATAATAAGAGCAGAACAAAAAAATGTGATTTTAAAAGTTGACATGGCTAAAGCTTATGATAGGTTAAATTGGGAGTTTTTATATCGTATGCTTCATGCCGAAGGTTTTTCTGACAGATGGATTGCTTGGATTCGTAACTGTATTGCAGGGTGTTGGTTTTCTGTCTTAGTTAATGGAGCATCGTCGGGAATTTTCAAGTCGACTAGAGGAATTAGACAAGGGGATCCCCTATCTCCTTCGCTTTTTGTGATTGCTTCTGATCATATTTCTTATGCACTTAACAGATTCATGTTGGAGCAACCACGTGCCAGGTTTAAAACCTCAGCGTCCATGCACGTTTCTCATCTAGCATACGCCGACGATATGATGCTCTTCACTAATAGCCAACCTATTTCTCTTCAGGGAGTTAAAAATATAATTAATAACTATGAAGAGATTTTGGGCCAAAAAGTTAATTCTAACAAAAGTAATTTTTTGGTAGGTAACAACGACGCGCATGCGGCTTCTGATATCAAAGGCGTGTTTGGTTATAATCAAACCCAGCTTCCTCTTAAATATTTGGGAGCACCATTATATAGGGGACGAAAGAGAAAGAGTTAATTTGATGAGCTCTTGGGACGTATTCAGGATCGAATCAATGGATGGGAGTGTAACCATCTCTCTCATGGGGGAAGACTTCAGTTGATAAAAGTAATCATCCTGGCCTTGCCGACGCACATTTTTCAAATTATAGAACCTCCACAATCGGTGATTGGGAGGATGGAGGTAATGATGAATAGGTTCTTTTGGGGATCACGGGAAGAGTCTAAGAAGTTACACTGGACCAGTTGGAAGAGAATTTACTTCCCGGTGAATGAAGGAGGACTTGGAGTACGATATTTAGGCGACATGGTTCGGGCTTACTCGCATAAACTTTGGTGGCGTATGAGGACAAGTGATTCTCTTTGGGCCAAATATATGAACAGTCGCTATTGTAGCAACGCACACCCCAAAGATGCGATGATAATGAGCTACCACTCCTCCGTTTGGCAAAGATTATGTAAAGTACGACAACACGTGGAACCGGACATATTTTGAAAAATAGGGGAAGGAAATTTATCTTTTTAGAATGATGCATGGTTTAAAGGAAAACGTTTGTCTTTGGACATCACTGGACCTGTTGGTAAGGAAAAGGTTAAGGATCTCATGCATGCAAGCACGTGGGATAGAAATAAGCTTCTACAGCTTATGGATGGCAGAATGGTGGAGGAAATTTGCCAAGTTCCTATCCTGCAAAATCAGCCAGATAAGGGCCTCTGGAAAAACAATAATGATGGAAAATTTTCTTTGAAATCAGCTTGGGGAAAGTCCGACGCTCCAATAACTTATCCGATTTATGCACTGCTATTTGGTCGGTTGAATTAACCCCAACAATCACAATTTTCCTTTGGAGGATTATCCACGACTGGATCCCCATGGATGAACGGCTTCATCGTAAAGGAATCATATTTCCTTCTAAATGTGTTTGCTGTAATCAGTAAGAAACTAGTGGTCATGTTTTTCTGTCCAATTTTAAAATTCAGGAGGTCTGGAAGTACTTTGCTAATCTTTTCCATTTACAGGTCTCGGGAGGAAACTCTATCAATGGCATGCTGAATACTTTGCGGAATTCGTCGCCATTTAGCTCGAAGAAACACATAAGGGTGGTGGTTCCAGCCCTTATTCTTTGGTACGTGTGGACGGAACATAATAGGAAGAAGCACCAAAGAAAGAGCTACACTGCCTAGAATATAAAAAAATGGGTGCTTACACACATTAGACAGATGCATGAAGTTGGTACCATCAACCGTGAGTTGTGGAAAGGAGATATCCGGGTGGCTCTTTCTCTTGGGATAGACCTGAAAATCCAGAGACAACTGAAGCTTACAGTGGTCAGATGGCTTAAACCATCTATTGGACTGGTAAAACTGAACATGGATGGCTCAAGTTTGGAAAACCCGGGGCCTAGCGGGATTGGGATTGTTATTAGAGATCATAATGGCCAAGTTTTGGTAGCCTACAGTGGTGGAATTGGGATACACACTAATGACTATGCAGAGCTATTGGCTCTAATACAGGGTTTGAATATGGCAATGAACTTGGGAATTAACTCGATTTGGGCTGAGCTAGATGCCAAAATAATTTTGGATATGATCAGAAGAGGAACAATGGGGGATTGGAGATTACAGGACCTGTTGCTACAGTTCCAGGATATGGCAACTCGCATATGTGTTCACTTGACGCATGTATATCACGAAGGCAACATGGCTGCAGATTTCTTGGCAAAGCATGGAGCGACAAATCAGACTGTTTGGTCATTTCCAGAAGCTGCATTAATGCCACGCCTCAAAGGTATAATAAGGACAGATAAATGGGAACTTTCGAGCCTTCGTTCCAAATGACTGCATCAAAACGGCTCAAAGTTGCACTGTCACAACTTCTCTTGACAGGTAAAATTTGCTGGACTGATTGTTCACTTTCTTACTTTTCGTGCCAGCATATCCCTCCTAATAGAACTGATGCACACCCCTTTAGGGCGAGAAAGTATTTGGTTTTGCAGGGTACAGATTCATATGCGCATACATACAAGTTTAGTTGTGGAATTTCCCTTACGGGGATAGTTTGTAACAAAGGAATTGACGGCTTGAATAATCTTTTCGTTAAGGAGTACATCCTGATAAAAAATCCTAAGGACGCCTTGACCGTTGTTGAGACCAATCGTTGCCAGATAGTCTTCGCGTTGGATTATATCGCTGCTCAGGATCCTGGGCGTCTTTCGAGACCAACGATTGGCCCTTTTGGAGTCAATGGCAGCAGGGATTGTTTGAGTTTAATGAGCAGTTTCACTAATAATGATCCACATAGTGTTGCTCCCAGCTCTGAAAATTATGGCCGTTTGAGCTTACTCATGCTTTGTAATAGTGTAGGCCTCCCTGTTAATCAGGACATTTGGATGTATGTTCTTTGGACTTTCTTTATGGTCCTTAATAAAGGAGGTGAGGGCCTCGTTTAAAACCTCTCGGTCGCCCTGAGCGGGTTTCCTCCACAAAAAAAAAAAATAACTTCCAAAAATCAAGGGATTTATAAAATCTCTAAATAAATTAATTGATTTAATATCTATTAATAAATCACAATTTTTAATTTTAATTAAAATTCTCAAAATAACCACAAAATTTTATTTAGTCAAAATTGACATAAATATTTTAAAATTTCAAAAAAGCCACAAATTCTATTCACAATTTTAGCTTTAATTATAGTTAGGGAAATATTTGAATATGGTATTAAAATTAATGGACACTCTTATTTTATTTATAAATATTATGGATAATTTAACTTATGTTTATAATTAAATAGACAAAGATATTTCACTCAATTTATATATTTTAGCTGAAAATTGTGAATACTTCAAAGGATGAATTTAACTTAAATAAAAAACATAAAAATTATTTTAAATTTACTATAAAATGTAAGAATGAATATGAATTGTTTTTTTCTCTTAATCAGGTCTATATAATTTATATTTTCCAAATTTGTAAATGCTAATTTTTTTTATTTTTTTTATTTTTTGGAGGAACCGATCACACGATCGTGAGTTTTTTAACGAGATCCTCCCCTCATATATTAAAAACCGGACCCAAATATAACTACAAAGAGCATTGATCTAAGGATCTATCAGACTAGGAAAGCAAAAATGCCTAAAACAAGCAGGGACATTATGGCTGGGGTGTACAGAGGCATAAGCCTTTACAAAAGTTGCTCCCATAATTGAAAGTCTTAAAAGTTCCGCTCCCCCTCTTCCTCCAGGAGCTGAGGACGCAACTATCCCTGTTACTCATGATTTCCAACGGGCCAGGTGTTAGCCTCAACTTGAGGCACCCAGATTCCTGGGCTACGATCGACTTAGGGGGTAGTCCAAAACGACAACGTCCGATCTCAACCAATATCATGGCGTCCTTGAAATTATCGTCAATGGCGTTCGGTATGAGAATTTCTCTAAACACAATTCCGTCATTGCCAATTTGATAACAAAAACATTGTTCCCCATCAAAGCAAAATGCGTTCATTTTTTCAAAAAAGAAGTAAAGGACTGGGTCAATGCTTCGCTACGAGAAGTTTTCTAGATTTGGGCTTCACACGCGTTGTTCTTTTGGGCCCTACATTCATATAGTTTAGCCCACAAGTTACATTTTTTTTTTGATAGGGAAAGGAAAAGAACATTTTTGTCTTTTGCCAAGTCCAAAATTAAGTCAAAATTCCGATAGAAATAATCACCAAAATGACGCCATCTTTGAATGACTTGAGTATTAAAGAAAGAAGAAATCTTTGCATGAGTTACGGAAAGTATCGTTCTTGAAATAATTTATTTCTTATTTTTAATTTGTAATTTTCCGTTCTTAGACTTTTTGCAAACAACAATTAATTTTGAGTTTCCATTTGCTAAAAAACTAACCGCTTGATAAAAACATCGTGTATAGATGGTTCAAATTAGAAAAATAAAACAATTATGATTTTTTAAAAAATTGAAAAATTCTATAACCGAATCTCGGCTGCTTTGGGGAAATTCAATCACAAAAAAAAAAGCTCAAATAAAAGGTTTAATTGTAATCTTCAAAACTATAAGGATTCTAATTAATTGTATTTCCGCCTAATCTAAAGGGTTTAAAGTCTAAACAATGTAATTATTCGGTATTGAATTATCTATTTTAAATATGCACTTCGTTTTCTATTTCATTTATTTATACACATTAAAGTAGTCGAGATTTGAGAGAAAAAAGTTTTTAATTTTTTTTATACATTTTGTGTATAAATATAAGTGAAACAAGAGACAATATAAAAAAATAAAACAGATAATCAGAATTAACATGGACTATTCCCATTTTGCCACGTGGTGCCATTTTTTTGGTCGACGGTTGGCATCACTCAACCTTCAGGGCGAGGCAAACAGTCCTCCGACTTAAGATAGGCCATTCATAGGCAGGCCAATATTTGTTCTAATGACGGCTAAGACCCTCGATCTTGAACTTCCAAAATAGGTCGAGAGTCGATTATCACGAGATAATCAACCCAACCGCCTGCGTTCTTGACACTTAGTACGGCCATAGGGACCACCAAACCGCAGCTAGCACTAAATGGCGGAAATAGTACCCCGCACACATTAAATGCACTTTGAGCTCCATGTTCAACCATTTCAACCATCGAGATGTAAATACTTTCTCATTAATGTCGTTTAGTAAGTACATTTATTATATTTAGTCAAGTCGACCTTCGCCGATTAAATTGAGATACTGACTTAAGCGTCGTAGTACCAACCTTAAGTCCACTGTCATCTTGTCCTGTGTCGTCCTTCACTTTACGTTTGTTCATTTTCACAGCTCAACTCCCAAGTCGAGAACTTCCTTCCCATTCAATTGTTAGTGATCGACCAATCTCCACCTTGAGGCACCACAATGGATTTTGGGCACGATCTATTATTATTATTATTATTATTATTATTATTATTATTATTATTATTATTATTATCGAATTTTTAATTATTATTGTTATTTTCGTTCCATAAATTATCCACTTTTTAATTTTGGTCTTAGTTATTAGGAATTTCACAATTTACGTCCCGTATTGTCTGATTTTTTGCAAATTTCATCCCCCCGTTACTTATCTGTCAATTGCAATAAAAAATAATTGCAATTTACCCCTTTTCAAATATTTTGTTCTCACTTATGCCAAAAAAGTATTTTGCTCACTTAAGACCCTATATTAATGATTTTATATTTAAAACAAAACAATGTATTAATTTACATCAAACAAATTTCACTATATTTATATAATATGTATAAATAAATATATTTATTACCTTTACAAAATAAATAAATAAAATTTATTAATTTAAAAATAATAATAAAATACGCTACTAAAAAGATAAGAAATATATACACATGATAATTTTTTTTTTGTTAAATTTTATAATAACAAGCCAAAAAGAATATTATATATATATATGCACACATTTATATATTGTCAAAAATAAAATATAAAACATAATTCATTAATTTATGAACAAAATACTAAAACCATTAGTAGTATTTTGAATTAATAAATGGCAGTCCCAAGTCTGTACGGATCTCGCTGAGTCGACTCACCATTAGTTTGTTTTCGTTGATCGGTCGGCGGTGGAACAATCCTCCGGCGGAGAAGATGAGTGCAAAAGGGTTAAGCGGAGTGGAGAGAGAGTACATAAGGAAGCGTCACGAGCAGGAGATTAAGGATAATCAATGCACCTCTTTTCTCATAGAGCGTGTTAAGGCACCAGTTCACCTAGTAAAATTTTCTGTTTTTTATTTGATTTCTGTTGCGAGTGGAATTTGGTTTGAGTTTGGGAATTTTCGGATTGCGGATGAGATATTGAATCGATTATTGGGGGAATTTGATTGATGTTTGTGGTTTGAAGTTGAGATTTGGTGATAGTAGCGGCGAAGAAGGCAGAGATTTGGTGTAATTGGGTGGCGGTGGTGACCATTTGGCATGGAGGTGGTGGCTGCGGCAACGGTTTGCTGAGAGTTTGGTGGTTGTGGCAATGACTTGAAGCGATAATGGTGGTGAAGGTCACGATTCGGCATGGTGGCAGCGACAATAGAGGTGGCAATGGGATAGGGTGGCGGTGGATTTAGTTTAGGTTAGGGGTGGCGTGGGGTAGCGTGGGGTGGGGGTAGTGAAGAAGATGGTCTTAATGTACATATATGTAATTTTGTGGGGTTATTTGAAAATAAAAGATTTTGTAAAGGGGTAAAATGATATTAATTTTAACAGAATATGCTTTTTGAAACGGAATAATTGACGGAATATTATCTTTGGGATGAAATTTACAAAAAATCAAACAATACGAGACCTAAATTGCGAAATTCCTAATGATTGTGATTAAAATTAAAAAATGGGTAATTTATGAGACGAAAATAATAATTTCCTCTTATTATTATTATCCCAACTTATTAGTATCGATAGTTGTCTATTCAAATATTCAAAATTCGAAACCTCCAATTAAATTAATAGTATGGATAAAGTGTACTGTTTAGTACGGTCAAAGTTGATCAAGAAAAAGACATCCATAGTCGCTCCCACTCCCTCAATTTCCCCATTGTCACTTTCCATTTAGGCTGCTAGTGGAGGAACATTCAAATCTTACAACCTCAAACCCGGTCACAAGAATGCCTGCCAAATCTGCACAGTCGGTCTAGAAAGTTGATTGCTGCCGCCTGGGAATACGTAAACGAAAGGAAATCCTGATGGTTATTGGCGCAAGCTTAGCCACAAGAATTTAAGAACCATATCAAAGATTTGACTTTTCAGTTTCACATGATATGGCAATGAAAAAACTGGTGATCCTTCAGGCCCCGC
>JBBMKE010427512.1:0-10538 GCA_037834125.1 Lippia alba | reverse complement strand
GCCCCCCTAAATTTTGAAAATTCTTGTTTTTCTCCCCCTAAATTTTGAAAAATTTTATTTGTCACTCATATTTTTTAGAAAAATTTTATTTTCGCCCCCCCTAAATTTTTAAAATTTTCGTTTATTACTTATAAATTTTAAAAAATTTTATAATTTTGCCCTTCTTATTTTCGATTTTCGCCCCCTAATTATAGATTTTATCCCTTTTATTTTAAAATAAATTACGATTTCATCACTCTTTAAAAAAATATTATTTACATTAAGAATTTTCGTCCTCCCTCCCAACGAATCCTGGCTCCGTCCCTAGTTTGATGGACCTTGTTCTCCATTTGAAAAAATGGTCTAACAGACGTAGGCCCCCATCCCCACTAGACGATCTCAAAGGGGAGCCTCGAGTCAGAGAATGGGAGTAATGGAACACTTATCCTAAAGAACAATAAAGGAGGTTCAGGACACTGGAACTATTCGAGCCTCCTACTCCTCCCTCTTGGCATCAATAAAACTTTTATGGAGCGTACTTCTCGACAATCTCAAGGATCCAAAACCACCGGAGGCAGTCTTCCATTGTTGCAACAAGGAACTCCCGTCGCCAAAGGAGTTCTATCGCCCCTCAACATTTGACCTTGAGGACCTAATTTTGGCCCTTGAGATTGAGGGGCTTAAAGGCCGGCCCTTTAGAAGGAGACAAGCCCTATTATAATGAACTCCCGATGCCTTGAGGATCACTAGATCTCAAAAGCTCCATTAGATACCACTCTAAAGAGGATGTCGTCGTACATATATTCCTGACAGTCCTACAAGGTTTGTACATTATGTACCTATGGGGGACACCTGTTTAGAGGCTATCTGATTATTCATTTAATATGGAACCAAGATTGATCGTGAAAGTAGTTATTATTAGACTATGGGATGTATCCATTTTGCAAGATGCAAATTGATAGTGATGGCCATAAAAAACCTAACTTTACTAAATCCATAGAATAAAGTTCATAACAAGTTGAATGAATCACAAGCTATTTAGTGTTGGATATTCATTTGAATTTGAAATAAGGCTGGTACAGGCTGGTTCGACACAGTTAC
This sequence comes from Lippia alba, assembly GCA_037834125.1. Classification (NCBI taxonomy): domain Eukaryota; kingdom Viridiplantae; phylum Streptophyta; class Magnoliopsida; order Lamiales; family Verbenaceae; genus Lippia; species Lippia alba. The sequence goes on along the minus strand of JBBMKE010427512.1, from coordinate 9,458 downwards.
AAAATGTAAATTGTGTGACATTAATAGGCTGCTATCAGGTCAAAAACGTTCGAGACGCTTTATAGCCTTATTTTCAGCATTATGGTTATCTTAATTGTAAGGTTTATGGTCTGTCATAAGCAAGACAATTAAGTGTCATGTTTTCTCCCCTACAAATACTAAGTTCCAGTCCCAGACCTCAGAAAGGGAGAGAGATTGAGGAAACAAGTGGTGATTTAGGAACGAAATAGAGATCAGTCTAGATAGTCTTCTAGATTGGTGCTGATAAACACACTTTGTTACAAAATTACACGCACTGGAATTTCTGAGTATTGTGAGGGAAACATCTTTTGAGATCCAAAAACACGTTTTCTGAAGTACCAATCAGACACCATACTCTCTCATAAGAACCTTTTAGTAGTCAAAGTGAGATTCTCCTGAGATCGTGTGTATCTGTGATTCGAAAATCTCTAGAATGTCTAATCCTGGAAGGAGATTCGCAACAACCAACACACCGGTAGTGAGGCGAATACTTATTTAATGAAAGCCGGCTTTCGCGGACGATTCAGTCGTAATATAATGAGAGTTTCCTCATTTTTAGTACGGTATTTATCTTGATGTGATTCTGCACTCTTCTTAAACTAAAATGATTCTGCAAGATCTCTTTTTTTGGTTTGTCTATTGGTACATTGGACATGTTTGTTGCTTGTATTTACACCTTGATATATATGTTTCAGAATGCTATTGGTACTTATGATTTAAATCATGAATCTATGTTGCACATCATATGTATATTGCAAGTATGATTATATATGCTATTTGATAACATTGTACAACAGATTTCCATCATATTGAGCCATGCTATTGATTTAATTGTATATTAGCATATCTGTCAATTTATTACCACCTCATCTCAACCACTTTGTAAGCCACGCTCACAAAGCATATTCAATGCTTAATGCAGCCACTTTGAAAATGTGGTGTGCGATCAAGAAATTAAGACTGAAAAGACCACCATCTGGTGTTGGATACTTTGTGAGGTAAAAAATCGAAAATATGCTTTCAGGGTATGCTTGGAATATAAAACATCGAAAATATTGTTGGTATAATATATTGAAATGTGAAGAAAAGGGAAGAAAAAGGCTGTTAGACTTGTTCGCCAAGGCAGAGGGTATGCGTGGACTTTTGCCCTCAAGATTAGTTATTAAATATGCAAAAGTAAAAAGTTGGATAATATTAGCTATGCAGCCAATAACTTAACTATCAAAGTAAAAGGGAAGAAGTGATAATTTAACCAACATTTTTACTATTCACAACCAATTATTGATGGAATACTAACTATCAAAGTAAACTCATCCTTAATGAGTTCTAATAAATTCATTGCAAAATTCATGAAATTTCCCCTAATAATATTTCAAGTAAAGATTTTAATTTGTAAATTCACTTAATCTCAATTGTTGTAGCCTTGTAGATAGCATTTGCCCCAATTAATAAGCCTAATATATAAATTATGGGTTGTGAATTGCTTGCAAAAAAAATACTAACCCAAAAGTGACAAACAATATAAGAAATCTAATACCAAAATGAAAGATAGGAAAATAAAATTCTTGATACCTAAATTGTTAGAATAACTAAAGTCGGTTGTCCAATGCCATAGGAAATGCATATACATATACGTTAATTATATTCTCAACTAATTAACAAATATACACTTTGTTGGAAAATTAGGTTAATTAATTACGAAATTAGTGTTTGCAGCTACCAAATTCGACTCTTTGCAGGGAACAAAATAGTTGTGTGCTTCCTTCCTTTGCTTCTGTGTTTCTTCTTCAAGATTTAAATTTTGTTACGTGCAGGCAATCATTATAATTTGCTAAATATTAGGGCAGTTTCTCGCACAATTTTAGGAAACAATCAATCTAAAATATCCAACTTGGCCCTATAGGCTATAATTCCCAGGAATTATAAATTACACAGACTCCTGTGACTTCGGACTTCCCCAATTGCACGGCAATATTAAGAAGTTTAAATTGTACTCCAGAGAAAAACAAAAACAAAAAAAGAAAAACTATATGGATAGGAGGAGACCAATATTTAAAAGATATGTTCATAATTTAACAATTTTAAAAATTTTCAATTAAAATCTGAAATACTAGTTTTCCGTGGTATAAACCTTTTTAGGGCATTAACTATGAGGAATAAGCTTGCCGGCATATATGACTATATGAAGACTAAGTTTGAATTTGGTGTCAATTTGTATGAGACTTATGCTGTTGAATTGTTGAAATACATTTGGTGTTTATTTATGGATAAACCAGAAAATAAAGTAGAAAAATATAGCAGAATATCGCATAGGTTTGTTGATGATATGTAAAATTTTTCTTTTTGGTGGGAAAATGCATAGCTAAGACTACGCAATATAAGTTCCATCCGTCTCTAACCAGTAACCTCCCCAGAACCTTTCGGGGAAGACCGCAAATTACTTTGGGTAAAAATGTAAATTTTGTCTTATAAATTTTTTATTTAGGTAAAAATGTAACTTTTATCTTATAAAAATTTGCAATGTTATTCCAACTGTCGTCGGAAAATTAATTCGTCGCCATAATTGTTAAAACGCTAACTCGATAAATTTGAAAGAATGCTAACTAAAAAAAATAATAAAAAATATCTTGTCTATTATCAACTGTAATTAAGACTTGTTACTTTTAAAATTTTACAATATATATTTGGTTTTTGTTTGTAGTAAAAAATGTTTATGTGGATAAATTAATTTTCCGGCAACATTGCAAGATTTTAAAAGTTATGGGAATTATGACAAATATTCCTAAAATGTCTTTCGCATTGCTACTCAACAAACATTCTCTAAAGTATGCAAAATAATAAAGTATCCATACCCATTGTATCCTCTGCAACAAGACCAATTGTTTGTATCCATACCCATTGTTATTACATAGTCTGACTCTTACATAAATTTAGGAGGAAACTGCTGAATTAAGGACTTGGATAAGTAGGCAAAAGGGCTCCAATATTCTGCAAAGCATGGACAAAGTAATATATATTGATTCAATAACTATAATCAAAGTGTCTAACGGAAAAGAAAGAATTATGAATTATAAGGTATATATATCTATATCTATATATTATAAGGGAGAAAAAAGGTATATATCTATATCTACCGTTTGTGAAAAATCGCGAGAAACTTTGTAAATTAATACATAATTTAGTGATAATTCTGATATTGTCACAAACATTGCTTCCTAGTTTTATAATCCCATTTATCATAAAAATGAGACTACATTTTACATTTTTATATAATAAGCAACTTAGTGAAAATTGTAAATTTGGTATGTACCACAACTCAACCAATTAAGTGTTTTTAGTACATTTCATTTTTCGGCCATAAAATAGGACCATAACTTAAAAATCATACAATTTAATGGATTTTTTTTACTGGAATGCGGTTCTGCATACAGGAAACCCGATCTGGTTTTATACGTGACGAACTAGGAATTCGTTACGTGTAAATTCTTAAGGGCAAAATGAGCTTTCGGCAAAAAAAAATGTGTATTAAATTACTTGATTTTGACCTTTGAAGATACGGTCTTATTTTGTTACCAAAAAATGAAATGTATCAAAAATGCTCAATTTGATCGAGTTAGTTGATATACTGAATTTACAATTTCCACCGGCGATTACATTTAGGGAAAAATGTTCAATTCATCCGGCAGGTTAGTCCGACTTAAAATCTGTAGACATAGTTTTGGAATTTTGCAAATGTGAGGCTTCAATTTTGGAAATTATGAAATTAAAGGACAATGGTCCATCGAAAGTCCTTGTTAGTTGCTGGAAAAGACATGTGGATGCCGGAATGACAATTTGGCAGCCACGTGTGATAGATGTTACCAGATGGAAATTTAAGTTTTTTCAAACACACACACCGCTATAAACAGTTAACAGGCACATTTGTGTTTTGATTTCTACCCCAATTTTCTAAAAAGAAAAAAAAAAATTTGGTCTGATAGCCTTTCATTTTAACTCTTGTCTGAAATACCTAGGACTTCTAAACATCATCCCTAAGGTTTCTCCAAATAACAGAACCACAATCACACAATTACAAATCTTACACATCCATTTTTTTATTATTATTTTTTTGAAATAAAACACTTCCATTCTTAGGGCAAATTAATCCTGAAACTGAAAATCTGTAATAAATAGAAGAAATTGCAGCAAAGATGAACAGCCATGGTAAATGCATCCGTTCAATACATTTATAATTTAGCAGCATGGAAGGTAGAAAAAAATATTCATGCTCGTTTCAAAAGTTAACTCGCATACATGTGCAACAACAACATGAAACATAAAAAATTGATTACAACAACAATTCAATCAACGTTGTTCTTCCGTTCTGGAGCGACAAGAGATGTGGGAGAACAAAAAACAGTCATCCATGACAAAATCAATCATTTGAAAGCTTTCTTCTGGCGATTTCTCATAGCTAGCATCAATTCATCGAAGGCTCTTATGTTTCGAAGAAGACAAGGGATGATTATTTTCGCCCTCTCACACCTGGGTGGGGTCAACCCATGCGAAAAAACGAAATCCTCCCCTCAAAGTCAACCTGGGTTCTCATCAGTCCAACACATGAGCGTAATAGCACGTCTTCCGCAGTAGCAGGCTCCTCGCTTTGGATTTCCGGCATGTTCATGGCAAGTTGTTCTCGTTCGGCGCCCAATGGAAGAACCCTAATTTCTCCTCTTTGCCTTGAATTGATTTTGGGGGAAAATTTTCCTCCTAAAGCAGCAGCAGAAATTGATGGCACAAGGAAATCACGTGATGTGTTATTTAATAAACATTTTAGTTTTTTTTTTATTTTCTGACGTGGCGGCAATTAATTGCCTATAAACTACAAAATGACACGTGGCCGCCAAGGTGTCTCTCCGGCGGACATGTGGGCAAATCAGCCGACTAAATAGGATTTCCGATGGATCATTGTCCTTTAATTTCATAATTTCCAAAACTGAAGCCTCACATTTACAAAATTCCAAAATTATGTCTACAGATTTTAAATTAGAGTAACCAGACGGATGGATTGAACATTTTTCCCTTTGCCTCAAACAAAGAGTTACATTTACCCTGAGGTTAGGGGAAGTTATAAATTAATTCCTATACAATTATTACTTAACGAAAAGCATAGTTGTAATATTAATGAGAACACCAAGTCATCTAATTAAGTGAGAATTAATTATAATCCTATGTTGTTAATACAGGCTCATAGTCCTAAGTATAAAACCAGTCCTATGCTACTAAAAAGCTTTTTGGCCTTGTGCAGGAAGGTAATAAGAATACTGCATGCATGTACTTGTGCATGCCCATATTGAGAAAAGTATGTCCTAAAGTTTAACTTTTGTCTTTACCAACTTTTGTTGAATCAAAAACAAACTAGGTTTGATATAAAATGAAATAATTAACCTCAATCAAGATATAATCTTTTTTCCTTTATTTCCCACATGAGAAGTCTCCAACACTGCATCTGACATGATACCACAAGGCAAAATAATAATAGTATGTAGATGTGTCCGTGCATCAACATTGCGTCTGACACGTCACCACACGGTAAAACAATAATTGTAGAAGTGTCGGTGCATTAGAGATTAAAAGATACGTATCTAACCATTACTTTTGCAATACAGTTAACCTAAGAAGAATATATACATACCTAATAGCTCTTGAGAGGTGGGATGGCTGCATACTGCTTATCCACAACTTCAATCAGCCTGTTGGCAACTGCACTTGCATACACAGTTGAACCTTCACAGATCTGCAACATAGTGAAATATTAATACACAAATTAATCATTTACGTTAGGGAAAATTACACTAACCCTAAGAATTGATGTATTTACCAAAACAAACCTTTGGGCATGAAAAGTTACGATCTTGACGCCCCTGTATTTCGTTTTAGGTACAAAGATATTCATCGAGTAGGAGTGTTATTGTAGTACACTAGCTAGTGCAATTTTCTCGAAGGATGTTTTCACACTAGAAAATAAAATCTCAGGCGACACCAATGACCAATGTTAGTAATAACCCCCGATGGATTATTTTGTAATATATAATTAACCGGGATAGTAGATGCAAGGCGTCCTTGTTACTATTTCGGGGGTCAGGTCATTTAGAACAGCTCTATATAAACTTAGGGGACGACTGTTTCCACCAACATAATTACCCCACCAGACCGATCCCTTTATATATATATATATATCTCGATTAATTAAGTCTCAGACAAATTTATTCAAAAACAAAACACACAGTCTTGATTCAAGAATTATTAGTCTTTATATATATACCTTGGAGTTGAAGTGGAAGCTACAGTAATTCCCAATGAGTCCTCCAGCCACATGGTCGAGATCGAGCTGAAGCTCATCAAGAACTTTTGATACAGAGAACAAGCAATTTATCCTCTTCTCTTGAACAAGCTTCACTGTAACTTCATCATCTATGATTCTCACATCAACCTCCATGTTCTTTGATTTCCGATGAATCCACGAGCTCCCCATCGGGGAATCGTTGAAAGGGTTACCCTTACGATCCACAGCAGACTTTGATTCATCATTTTCTGTCTTGGGCATTTCTATATCACATCTCTTCTTCTCCGCAAGAACTGTCAACTCTGCCACTGTCCTCTTCAGTTCATTGATGTAGTTAATTGCATATTTAACCACTGAGGCTCTATCAATCTAATTATCACATTTGAAAAAGTGAAAATAATTATGAAAATTTATACAAAAAGTTTGTATACATACAATATGGTCAAAATTCCAACAAGAACTGAATTATTATGGTATAAAGTGTAAAAACATAAAATATTCTGGGAAAATTGCAAGTTTTAAGTTCTGGTACTCAGCTACTTTCAAGATCGTGATTTAGTACTGCAATTTTTCACATTCAACTATTAGGTAATGTATTTTCAGGTCCAGATTTCTTAAGATTAATAGTTTGGAATTAAATTCAATAAAACCTGTAATCAATATATGATCAAAAGTTTACAAGAACTGAAATATGAAAATTTGTGAAGATGATCGCCTTAGAAATTAAACAGAATGTCATAAACTTGACATGATTACCTTAGTGGGAGTTGGAACCAATAATTTCCTCAAAGCTTGATAGTAACCATCCAAGAGAGCTCTTCTTTGCTGTTCAGCAGCAAAACTTGAATCATGCACGATTTCCTGAATTTCTCCGCCATTGTTGTTGATATAACACTGCTCCATTTCCAGATTCAGCTCGATTTCTTGCTGGGATATCGAGATTTGTGGGTTATAAGAAAAAACCTCTCGCTCTCTCTCCATCTCTCTCTCTCAACCTCTTTCCATCTCTCTCTCCCTCTCTCTGTCCAACCCCACTCTCTTTCTCTTTCTCTTTCTCTTTCTGTTACTTGAAATTTGAATGATTTGCTTTGCCAACTTATTCTGTTAGATCATTCTTTCCCATTTTCTATTTGATGCCTTTCATTCGTTTTTTATTTGAAAAACAGTAAAATTATAAAACATGACACTTTAATATCATATTATAATATCGCATTATATCTAATATTTGCATCAAATATTGTTTAAGTGGAAAATTTTTTTAAAAAAAATTATATTGTCGTAATCATATCGTTTTATATTCGTATAATCATGTTTGTATGAATGTATTTTAGGGTAATAGCCTAATTTAGGAGTTGAGCTTTGGAAAAAGTTTGAGTTGGTCTCATACATTAACATGTTGTGAAAAGATATTTCAATAATGAAGTTGTGTATTTTTTGTAATAGGGCGGCGCTTTACTCTGAATCCAATTATAAAATATGGCAATTAGAAATAAATATTGGTGTCGGATATTTTATATACAATTTTTTTATTGAATTGAATTTGCTCGGATCCCATTTGGACTTGGTTATCAAATTCTTTTATTGAATTAGGATGTTTTTGATGGAGGTAAAACTTTATAAGTGTTTGATACGATACTAATGCTACAAGATGGATTTTTTTAAATAGTGCTTCATATAAAGATTATAATAATGGTAACGCAAGCTTAATTCTACAAGATGGATTTTTTAAATCGTGCTTCATATAAAGATTATAATAATGGTAACGCAAGCTTAATTGTATTGCAAAATGGCAGGATTTCTTTAAGGGTAATATTAAAATATAATTCTTTGGTATAAGTTTGAATTTTTTTTCCTCTTGAAAGTATATTGTCTTTTCGTACAGCATGTTTTCCATGATTTGTTACTCTGCAACTCTCGTAACCAATCCTTGTAATTCAATCCCCATATGATCAAAATTCAACAAGAACTGAAATATGAAAATTTCCGAAGATGATAGCCTTAGAAATTAAACAGAATGGAAATGATTACCTCAGTGGGATTTGGAACCAATTTCCTGAAAGCTTCATAGTTGCCATTCAAGCGAGTTCTTCTATGCCTCTCAGTCGTAGCAAAATCCTTGGTATCTTTCTCTTGTCTGTTTCTAGCAACACAATCCATTTCCCCAACAAGCCCAAGACAAGCCAAGAAACGGCGGAAGATGGAGGATTCTGATTCGAAAATGTAATATTTGGGAAATTAATATTTAGGCAAAGGGAAGATGTTTAACAATATGGGATCTGATCAAGAATATTCATACCGTTTTGAACATTATGATCCTGAGAAGAACCATGCACGATCTCCTGATGAATTTCTCCGCCATTGTTGTTGCTGTAACACTGCTCCATTTCGAGATTTAGCTGCTGTTGGAGCTCGGTTTCTTGCTGGGATATCATTGAGTAATTGCTCTGATTATTACTATTAGCAGCATCTTCTCCATGCAAATTAATGCTCTGATGATCAAAACCAGCACTTTCTTCATACATCTTCTTTGTTTGGGGTATCCTTATCAACTGTTGCTTTGTCTCCTGTATTTTAGTCCCTTCTGACCTCATTTATGCACCTTCCTTCAATCAAGAAAGAAAAAACAACCTCTCTCTCTCTCTCAATCTCGTTCCATCTCTCTCTCCCTCTCTCTGTCCAACCCCTCTCTCTTTCTCTTTCTCTTTCTCTTTCTCTGTCTGTTAGATCATTCTTTCCCATTTCATATTTGATGCCTTTCATTAGTTTTTGATTTTAAAAACAGTAAAGTTATAAAGCATGACACTTTTAAAAATATTATATTATAATATAGCATTAGTTCTCATGTTTGCATCAAACATTGTCTAAATGAGAAATTTAAAAAATAGTTGTATTGTCGTAATCATATCATTTTATATTCGTATAGTTATGTTTGTATGCATGCATTTTTTCAGGGTACTAGCCTATTTTTAGAGTTGAGCTTTGAAAAAAGTTTGAGTTGTTCTCATACATTAACTTGTTCTGAGAAGATATTTCAATAGGGTGGCGCTTTACTCTGAATCCAATTATAAAATATGGCAATTAGAAATAAATATTAGTGTTGGATGTTTTATAT
>JBBMKE010427492.1:0-10540 GCA_037834125.1 Lippia alba | reverse complement strand
TCTTCGATTTCTATTCGTTTGCATAAATCGGTTGCCGGACGAAAAAGTTGAAATTCTTGGGGTAAAAAAATTCCTGCACAAACACGAACAGAGAATGAGAGTGGAGAGAGGAGAGAGAGTGCTTCTGCTTCTTCAATGCAACAAGGGCATTATGACCTTTTCACTCGTTTTGGGGGTTTACAAAAAATACATTGAGTAATAGGGATGTAAAACAGGCGAATTTCAAACCGGGGTTTTGAAAATATTATAAACTCTACTAGGGACCATTAATTAATTTGCCGTATCTTATTCTATTTATTTATTTATCATAATTTAGTAATTATATTAATTATAATATAAAATATATTAATATATAAATTAAATTTAATATATTTAAATAATAATTTATTTGCACACGCAACTAGTGTGCAAGATTACTAGTTATAAATTAATTTGGCCCTTGATATTATTCAATGGACTCCTTTACTTACTCTCCAGTCTCCACCCTAAAGTTGTTACATTTGAAAGCAATAAATATTGAACTTTAATATGCCAACTGCCAAATGTTGATTATTATAATTTAATTTGGTTACTGTTATTCAATTGGTTCTTCGAACAACTCTTGTGTTGTTATTGAAATATAATACAACATATTTCCACATCAAATGGAAGGACCTGGTTGTTGCATACATTTGAAAGCATTAAAGCAATCAAATAAAATGTTCAAAGTGTTCACACATACCAACTTGTTAGAATTTATATTTATTATAATTCAAGTCTTCTGGTCCATAGGACCCCTCGGTCAACCAAGCATCTTTCTCAGTGAAATTATATATAAGTATGAATTTTGATAGATTTAATATCTTAAATGAAATAAGAAAATTAAACTTTGCCATAAAATTTGGTCAATAATTAATGTATTTAACAATATATTATTGTGTCTTATAATGTTTAACATTTTACGAGTACGTACATAAACCAAAACGATATGCACAAAAATTAATAGTATTGTAATATAATATTAAAGGTAAAAAAAAATAAATAGATTTATTAAAGTTATATTTTTTGTGAAAAAGAAGATCTCAAAATTGAAAAGACAGAGACTTCTAGTTTCGAAATACCGTGAATACTGTCATATTTTTCTTGTATTCGAGCTTCTCAGCGGGGGAATGTTTATCTTAGACAATGTTCAAGTTTTGAGAGCTATAAAAAGATTAAAAAAATTTATGTCAGTCTTGATCGAACATAATCAATTATAATAATAAGTGTATTATATTATCATGAGAAAATTGTTCAATTCATAAGGTCGATATATCTAACATGAAATTTTAAGACATATTTTCGGAAATTGACAAATATGGGGCTTCAATTTTTTTGAATCATGAAATTATAAGATAAATACTCACCGGAACTTTTGAATTCTCTTATTTACTATTCTTTTTAAAAAATTTACCAATCACATGATAAATATAAAATACTTGCTCTCTCATTACATGGATTTAACCGAACAAAGTTCATACTAGAACAACCGAAAAGATTTACAAAAAGGTTTATCCTTTACTTTTTATAGTATTTTCTTTTCCTTCTTAATTCCCCCAATGACCAAATATAGTCTAAGTGAAATCAAAAGAATATTATGACCAACTTATTTCTTGAAGTTTTTGTTATTCGTTTCACCAAGTCAGTGTTTTGTACAAATAGATTATTCATCAAATTCTACAAGACCACGAACATATTTTTCTAATTAAAACATCAATGTAAAATAATCGAGTATTTCTCCTATGCATATTTATGGGAACCAATTCAAATTTCACGAAAATGTAATCGAGAATTGTAGGGGTATGAGATCATTAGATACTTATAGGTCCAAGAAGTTATAAAAAAAAAAAGGCCTAATCATAAAAAATTGGATAAATAAGTTGACGCAAAAATAATTTAAACATTAGTTTTGACTCAGTGAGAGAACAACTCTACAAAGTGCAGACGTTGCAATTAAAAAAAGAATGGCATACGTTGTTTCAAAAATAAAAATAAAAATTCATACGTTGGGAATTGGGACAGTGCGTAAAGAGTAAACACCTCCACATAGATGAGGTAAGTAATATATTAAACAGGTATTGGTATTCTATAAATTCGTGTACTAAAAATATATAAAAGTAAAGCTCTATTCTCGATCATCAAATAACAAACCAAGGCACAAGCCTAACCCCAAATTGACAGCGTCATCCATGGCTTCCTCCGGCGAATACGTACCATATTATCCATGGCCATCAACTGTTAATGTAGCAAATTTCATATCCACAAAACTCTGGTTTAACTACCCAAATACCAATTATGAAATATGGAGACAACAAATGCTTTGCATTATTGAGGGCCAAGACTTGCTTGGTTTCATCGATGGCAGCTTTCTTCCTCCACAACCTCAAAACAACTATGTCCTCTGGAGAAGAAGTGACAGCCTTCTTAAAGGATGGATTTTGGGTTCACTGTATGAGGACGTTGTTTCCCAAGTTGCCGCCATGACAACTGCAAGAGATGTTTGGTTGGAGTTGGAGAATATATTTTCTCGGCTCAAACAACGTCAACAGCAAGAGCAGAATGGTAAGCGAGCAAGATATTTTAGTTCCAATATTACGATTTTCTGCAATTACAGTGAAACTAGCGGCGGAGCCTAGGAATGAGGGGATACAATCATACAATTGACCCAGTCAAAAGTTTGTAATATTTTATTGAGTATATAGATATAATTTGCACAAATTTCGCTTTAAATCCCCAACCCACAAAGTTGTAAACTAGAAAGAATATATATATATATATATATATTCATTTAACTTGGTTTATTGAGACCACTTTACTTTCAGTCTCACATTTTATATTCTGGACTGACATGCTTCTATAAATATAAAGCTTCATATTGAAGAGTGGGTCTTCAAGCATTCAAAGAGCAAGATAAAACTAGTTTGGTGCTGTTCATCAAACATATATAAAAGAGAAATAAGGCTATGGTAAATTTAAAATCTTTTAATGTTTTTATTTGTTTGAAAGTAATTTTATTTATAATATGTTTTGCCGCAAGGTTTGTTCTTTTCTGTTTTTGTTTTTTGGAAAACCTTAGATGAATGGCGATAATTGATAGTTTCATTATGTGTATTGAAATTGATATGTTTTGAATGAGTTGATTACGGCCTACTGTACTTGATAATTTTTTCTTTTTGTTCATACTTTTTGTAATATGTTGTCCTTAATTAGTGTTAAAATTTCTAGCTCTGTCATTACTCAGAATAATCCAACTTGACTTAAAGTCTTGTACTAAAACTCGAAAATATAGACAATGTAAAGTATTGATATATGCGTTTCCCCATATTTTGACGTGCCACATATTTTTTTTAATTTTTATTTTTTCTCTCCCAGTCTTGTATGATAGAAACGATTTTAGATCTCTGGTTAAAGATTTGTGTTTCATCTGTTAATCTCCCTATATATTATACATGTGCGTTACGCGTTTTAATTGGGAAATAAAATTAGGAGGGAGCAATAACTATAATATAAAAAGAAAACAAAATCAAACAATTATATTTGATGATTTTGGATAGCCTACCAATACACTTGGCAAGTGTAGATACCTAAAATAAGAGATTAAGTACATATATAATCGAAATAGGAAATCCACTCTACGGCAATTATGGTATCTATTAATTAGAAAAAATGAATTTCTGAGCTCGAAAATAATTTTGCAAGACCAAGCTATAGAAGTGGCGCAAGGGAAGGATTTGATACAATACATACCACTTCACAAGGCAGCGTTGCGGGGCAACTGGGAGGCAGCCAAGGGATTCCTTGAAGAGAATCCTCGTGTCGTGATCAACAATATCAAAATGACGCCTCTCCACGAGGCAGTGGGAGCGGGAGCAGAAATTTGCGCAATGATGGTGGAAATGATGTCCAATGAAGCAATTGCTCAAACAAACAGTGATGGCGAAACTGCTCTACACATTGCTGCATGCGTGGGCAACCTAGGGGCAGCAACTATTTTGGTAAACAGAATGCGATGTTTGCTCTACATACCAACTTTTAATCAAGAAACTATTATATATCCAATTCAGGCAGCAGCAATCTACGCACAAAAAAGTATGGTTGAGTATTTGATCTCCGTCACCACAGATCCAATAGCTTATGTTGGCACAGCTGGGCTCGGACTACTTGTGTCTCTAATTGAAGCAGAATTTTATGGTGAGTCCTGCTTTCTAATAATTAATCAATTTTCTCTACACGTTCTTCATTATTAATCATCAAAGAACTACTGCATGCTCATAATAATAGTATTTGATACTTTAATTTCATATATATATATATATATATATATGGACAGATATAGCTTTGGATTTGGTGGCTAAGTACCCGCATTTGGTCAAACTGAAATTTGCTGGTACAAATGGTTGTGCTTTGTCAGCAATAGCTGCAAGCAAGACTGCCTTTAGGGATGAATCTTGCATCGGTTTCTGGGAGCGTTTCGTTCGCATAAGTGAGCTCTCTCTCTCTCTCTCTCTCTCTCTCTCTCCCAAGTTTTCAATTAGACTGCCTTATTGTGGAAGTATGTACATATTTCAGATCGTACCAAATTGAAAATGCAAATGACGATGAATCAACAAGCACAAAGTCTTGCTCAATGCTTATGCAAGCAACTGGCGTCTATGAGCTACATGGAAGCTGCAGTTATTTCTAACAAGGCAATTTTTGATGCAGCAATAGTAGGCAATAGCGGCATCGTGGAAATGATAATAGAGGCGTATCCTAATGCTCTTCATTCTCGTACGGCTGATAAAAACCGATCCGTATTTCACCTGGCAATTGAAAACCGGTCAGAAGGTGTTTTTAATCTGTTGCATCGAATGGGCTGTTATAAACCTCGATTTGTAAATGTTCTAGACAATAATGGGAATACCATATTGCATGCGGCTGGAAAACTAGGACCATCATACAAACTCAATCAAATTCCAGGCGCAGCTCTTCAAATGCAGAGGGAATTGCAATGGTTCAAGGTAAGCAAATGCACCTTCCATATATATTCTGAATTTGTTCTCCAAACTTCACATGTGACAGTACCAAAAAGGAAAAATGACATAACTTTTATTTTCGTTACCCAAAAAAAAAAGGTAAGATGTCAATTTTTCTAAACCAATTTCAATACGAATTGAGGATTCCGATGAAGATTATACTAAAAAAAATAGAAATTACATGAAAATTACGTCAGATAAACTCCATAGTTGTAAGCAAAACTTTACAACATACGTTTTCAATGACTTCTATGATATGGTTTTTTGTGCAATATTTTTGAAATATATAACATCAAATGATTTTATGTATAATAAAGATTGATTTTCAACTTTTCAGAAATATGAAGTTCAGTAGGTTGTTGCAGGAAATTCCGGTAAAATTTTAGTTGGTCATTTTTTAATTATGATCATTAGATCCCCTTCATTCAGAAATACATCTCGTCTCCTGCAGGAAGTTGAAAAGCTCCTCCTATCAAAATTCAAGGATCGGCCAAACAGCAAAGGGAGAACTCCTCGAATGCTTTTCACCGAGGAGCATCAACAGTTGAAGGAAGAAGGAGAAAAATGGATGAAAGAAACATCAGCCTCATGTACCATTGCCGCAGCCCTAATAGCTACAGTAATGTTTGCTGCAGCTATTACAGTACCAGGTGGAAACGAGAGCACCACTGGCTTCCCTGTATTTTCTAAGGACATAGAGTTCATCATATTTGGCATTTGCAGTGCTATCTCCCTATTCACGTCTAGCACTTCTCTGTTGATATTCTTGTCTATTTTGACATCACGCTATGCAGAAGAGGATTTTTTGTCTGCTTTGCCCGAGAGATTAATCATGGGGCTTGGCACACTTTTTCTGTCAGTAATCTTTCTGATGGTGGCTTTCAGCGTGACGATCCAACTCGTTTTTGGTCAAAAGAAGGGATGGCTTCTCATTCCCGTGGGCGCACTGGCTTGTTTGCCGATTTCTTCATTTGTTTTATTGCAGTACCCTCTTCTCGCCGACTTGATTTCTTCCGTTTACGGTCGTGGAATTTTCGGTAAACAAAGTAATCGTCCTTTTTATGGATGACTATTAATCAAGACGCGCTCAAATCTTTCTACCTATCAACCTTTTCAACTCCTCTTCTATCTAAGGATGTTAGAGACAAATCTTAGGTGAAATCGGTCTCATGACTTGACCCTGGTTTTCTGTGTTTCTTGTGTGTAATTGCTGTGGTGACTGGTGACGCTTTCTTCATTTTTCTTTTTAAGTTTCTGTTTGTTTGTTTTTGCTGCTTTTTATTGTTTCAGGTCGGAACAGCACCAAGAGCGTCTCTCGTTTTCAGTGTAGGGTAGTTGTACTTGACTCTTGTAGCTGAAATTGTGTGATAGAGGTGTTTGGTTCTTGTAATTTCAATCTAATGTACTCGTCTTGTGTTTGTCTAATCTAATTTGATGAGACTTGAGAGCAATGGCAACCATTTCTGAACTTTTAGATGTATTTTCACATGAACTTCTTCTGTTTTTGTTGGAACTATGCATGCCTATGTGGCCATAAATATAATGAATGTTTTGTTCTGTTTCAAGGGGTTATAGTTGGTGCGCGGGTTATGCATCTGTCCAGTATTAATGGACTGAAAGTTGGATTACTCTTGGGCTTTTCTGACAAGATAAATCAATGTTAAACTCAATTATTCCAAATAAACTTTAGTTAGTGAGTGACAAGATTCTTGAGCTTTTCTGAATAATTGGGCTTCCACTCCAGTGTCCATCTATGACACAATTAATGGTCCATCTCAGTGAAGAGAAGTGTATGTCTAGGTCCTATCTAGGATGACAAATAAAACGAAGAAACTTTTTCTTGAAAGATAATTGTAGTCAAATTCAGATCATAGCAATATTAACTATGAATTGAGTTTCTGTGACATACGTGGAATTGACGTTGCTTGGCATAGAGATGATATCTATCTATCTATCTATCTATACTTAGGGATGACAATTGATGAGGAGTATGCATTTTATCGTGTCTCTATAAATCAGTGAAGAATCTCCTATAAAAAAATTGACATTGCAACTCCTTGTGTATCTAAGCATTCCCTAAGATTTGAGTTGTGTGCTTGTGGAATTATCAATTATGAGTAGTTTAGGCATTTTTTCACTGCAACGTCTTTTTCGCCCTTATCTATTAGTTAATTTATTTCTTGCATTGCAACAATTAATTTTTAGAAAAAATGATATTCTTTTACGCCCAACTTCAAACATATCCAAGAAGGGCATTTGCTGACTTTACCACACAACAAAAAATGTATATAAATTCACAACCATTTTATTTACATTGCATTTGATCTTTAAATTTGCTAATGCAACTCCTATCTCCTTGTAATCACAAATCATATCTAATTTTAATTTTATGACCATAATAACATGTATTAGACCGAACGGTTTTGCCTCACCATATTTTAAACCCAACTCACGTGCCACTTAAATCCACATGATCGAACCCGTAGGACCTTCCTTCTTCGATCCTGTCAAGTTTCTACGATCCCTTAATTCTAACAAAAATTTATGTAATTAGACCAAATCTCAACCAATATAATTATATGACTAAATAACATTAAATGGAGGAATACGAATAACAATTTGCTCGAGGCCCAGGGGTTTGGGTGTGAAGCTGATTGGAAAGTCTAATGTGTTTCCACAGCAAAACCATGTGCAAAATTTTTCCAATGTATCACATGCAAATGCCACGGTTTAATGTTTTCAGCCAGGATGCTCTCTCTAATTAAATCTAATATTTAACATCAGATCTCCTATTGCAAATTTATATTTCATACACCCAATGTATGTACATTAGATATAAAATTGAAATTTTGTTCAAAAAAATTAATACAAGCAACTAATCATAACAATCATGACGCAACATCAAACGAGAAACATTACATTGCATTGATATTCTGAGTTAGATTAGAATTAAAATTGACCAATTTATTTTTAAATTTCAATCAAATGTATTACATTTATTATTTAATTGATTATTTTCTTATAAAATTCCAAACCTTAACCATGACCTTTTCTACGATGGATTTTTTTTTTTTTTGAAACACTTTCTACGATGGATTAAAGCATTACAAATATTACATATTATGGGCCACAAGATTCGATCACATACAGCTGTTTGGTTCCTGCAGTCCCCTGCCACCCATGAACAAATTCAATACATGGCCCTCCTTTTTGGCTCCATACAAACCAGATACTTAAGCTTTATTTACAGAGCACAATTCCTAACTTAACTTCTCCACTTTTCTCATCTTATTTTGTCTATTTCTAAATATTTTTCCAAGAAAATAAAACACTTTGGACCAAAAAACCCAGCACAATTCGTGATTCTTCTCTCTGTTTCAAGAGGGGAGGTATTGGGTGCAAAGTCAGCTCCTTCAACCCTCGATTGAAATATTGATTATGGCAACGATTTCTATCCAGAGCCCAGTTTTTTCAAGAACATGGAGCAACAGAACGCAGAGGTTTTCATCATGTAAATTGAGAATGTGAGTGGATTCAAATCGTTTTACTAATGCATTTTTAATCTTATATATATGTATGTATGTCTATATGTATTTTGTTTTCTTATTGGTAGGAGTTTGAATATGCATTAACATGATATCAGGGTGAGTGCGAACCCCAACCCTGCTACGAAAGAGAAAGGAATATCAGGGGAACTTCAACAACTATGCAATCCCTAGAATGACAGCTTAATTCATACAAACATCAGATTTGACGGAGTGAAACCGGCTGATCAGGTAGCCGGTGAGGGATACGGTGTTGGATTTCATTTTGTGGCGCTGGAAGCTCGGCTTGATGACAAATACTGGGTTGGTAAAAAGATGTTTTGCTTTGAAATATTTTGTGTTTTGTTGTAATTTTCTTAGTTTATTTTGGGTCTTATTGTAATTTCTCAAACTATTTTTTGAAGTAGACTGCAGCATGGCTAAGAGCAGAGGCTCATTGGGAGGACCGAGAATTTGATCGGTGTGAACTATTTTTCTTGTTGACTATGTGTTGAAGCCTGTATTTCTGTAAAGTTTTTGATGATCTGAAGATTCATGTTTTGCAGAATTTTAATATAAAATGATTTCCAAAAATATGTACTAAAGAATATGGAATATCGTGGCATTTATGACTTAGTGTGCTTTTGAAACTTCGTGCTTGTGTAGTCTAACAATTCTGATGTATGATTAGTGATTGGTTTATGATGCAGATATGCAGAGAACTTCAAACGTAAATTTGCAGAACAGGTATGCAGAGTACAGTATTTTGTTCAATGGGGTAGTTACATTGACATACTGTGAGGGTTTTGGTTAATAACATAAACTCCCTCGGAGGTGGTTTGAGAAATTACAAGCACTTCCAGTAAATTTAGTGAAGTTTGGGCTAATGCATGCTGTTATATATGAGAACGTTTGTGTAATTAGGCCAAAAATCGGGAATGCCAGTGTAACTATCACCTTTTCCTGATCGATGAAAGCAAATTTATGATCTTTAGTTATAAACATAGTCGACTCTGTAATATGCAGGAGTTCAATGCCATGAAAAGGAGATATAATGCACAGCTGGGAGAGAAATGTAAATGCGTTGTTATGGTATGGTATTCTAACTAACTAAAGCCTATGCAAGTACAATTATTTCAAGAATGTATGCACTACGTTATAGACAGGAAATTTATCTCAACACTGATATGATCATTCTGTGATGGAATTTGGTCATTTAGCGAATGCACTGTTACTGTATAGTTTTTTGGACGAAGATGTAATTAGTGCTAAATTTTGATTTGATTATTTATCGAATATTATGACTAGGTAATGAAGGAGGACACAAACGTGCAACACAAAGTACTGAAGAGTGTCGTTGGAACACTGGACTTGAACATTCGATATTTGTCCCACAAGAGACATTCCCAGGGGTACGTACATTTCAAACTTACTCCAGTTACCCCTTGTCAATACTACTCCTAAATTCTGCTTCAAGCAGTGCTTGTCAGCAGGGACGGAGTTAGAATTTAGAAGGTGGGTGGAAAAAAAAAGATTTCTTTCTTTTATTTTGATGGCTGCGAAATTCAAGAAATTTCAAATAAAAACTAGTCCCGTCTCTGATTGTCAGTATCCAAAATTCGATGAACACCATATATCATTTTAAATGAATGAACTTAAGTTTACTCAAAAGGGTGGGAAAGGAAAAGGTTCACTTAAATTCTGGTTTTTCACAGGAAGGGGTTAAACCTCCAATGTTCTGCCTCATGGACAGAAAAGAGTCAAGCAGATACGCCTATATTTCAAACGTATGCGTTGCTAAATCAGCTAGGCGCCAGGGTATTGCATCCATTGGCATCCAACATGCTGCAGTTTGCTATCCTCTCTGCCAAGCTAGAATATGGTATAAGATTTATGCACTAATATCTTATGGGAATCTTGATCATGGACAGGGACGGAGCCAGGAATTGGGACGAGGGGGGCGAAAATTCATAAGGGGGGACA
>JBBMKE010427471.1:0-10541 GCA_037834125.1 Lippia alba | reverse complement strand
TTTTGTATTTTTCTTGCTGCACAAGAGGCTGAAGCAGGCATTGGGAGGATTGGTACTTTAGTGGCTCTTCAGCAGAGAAAAACACCACACTAATAGATATTGAACCTCTATAGCATGTTGTATTTCTCCATTTGGCTGATAAGTTATGATGTGTAAATGCTACTTAATTATGTGAAATTTTGTCTGCGTTTCGATACAAATAAATTTGTTCAAATGGGTTTTTTCAGCACTGGAAACATACCTAGTTTGTGTGGGGATGCTGGAATTCAGATGTATTGCCTGTGCTCTGTTTATCTGTGCAAAAGAAACAAGAATCCAGTTGATATTTGGACAAATTGAAAAATATATTAAAGATGATAGGTATAATATCATTTATTTAGTAATGTCCACAGGAGGTATGAACAGACGTTTTCTGTCAACAAGAGTTTATGATTTGGTAAAACAGTGTAATTTTTATAATTTTATTGTATTATGTTGTGTTGGATATTTGTGTTCGATATATTATATAGGCAAGTTTTTAAAACATTGTGTTGGACTGTGTCGTACATTTTTTACCTAAAAAATCTTATAAACGCAAAAATCTTATAAAAATTTAAATCGACGTGTTTTACCTAAAAAATCTCATAAACACAAAAATCTTATAAAAATTTAAATCGACTTGTTCGAATTATGTCCGTCTATATTACTATATGTTTCTTTCGATTCGTTTTCTCCCGTTTTAATTCTTGAAAAACATTAAAAAAATTAAATTTAAGAAAAAATTACATCTGACTATCTTGCTAGATAGGATAATTATAATATAATTTATTTTTATCTGAAAATTATAATTCAGTCCTTAAATGTTATGTGCCGATTGTGATCCCTCTACTCCGTTAGGCCGTCAGAATTGGGCTTTATGCGGAAGACTGCATGGTTATATGTGTAATACTTATGAATCGTTTTGTTGGAATGTGTATGTTGTAGGGATGAATTTGTAATTTTATTAATTAAACTAATAAAATGACATAACTCAATCCTAACGGACCTTAACGAAATGACATAACAAACGGTCCATAACATTTAGGAATTAAATTATAAATTTTGAATAAAAATAGACTGCATTGTAATTACTATATCTAGAAGGGTAGTCAAAAGTAAATTTTTCTAAATTTAAATGTGAAGCTCTCCAGGGAAGAAAAAGAAAGAATCAGGGATAATTTGAAATATAAATATTCTTTTAGGATATTTCATTCTAATCAAACTCTTAATTAATTATCTCTATTTAAGGAAAACTATATAATTATATTTTTTTTAGACTTTTGAATATATATTCCTAATATTATTCTAACAGACTAACAGTCCAACTAAACTAATAAATCCTCAAAATTTGACCATGAAATAAAATCATATCTTATATGTTTAGGAAATGTAAAACCATGCACAACTCATTCAAAAACATTGTTGTATTATTAATTCCCAAAAATACAAGAAATGCACATGCAAATTGTATTTTTTCGCGATAATACGTTTAAAATATTAAACGTGAAGGTGACTTTGGAAAATTCACATTAAATATTATTGTTATCTTTAAGTTTTCAAAAATACTTATTTGAATAGAAATAGGATCTCTTAATAAGTTAAAAATAAAACTTCTCTAACCTAATATAGAATATCATAATAAGATTTTTTTGTCTAAAATTAATATATTAATCATAAGATATTTGTTTATTTAAAAATAAAATTAATAATATTAAGATAAATATTTACCACATTCTACATAAATGTATATTTTTACTATTAAAAGTTATTATTGCTTATTGATACATAAAGATGATATTTAATTGTACAACTAAAGGTAAAAAAAGGAAATATATAGAATTATATATTAAAGAATATAAAAAAGAAAAAATAAATTTAATAGATAGGGGTGAGTATAAAAATGAAATATGAAAAGATAGACGAAATTTTGGAATGCCTCTGTACAACCCAAAGACATATGACTTGACTCAAGTATAAACCAAAGACCCAAGACGATACGTGTAAATACCTTAAATCCATATATATGTGCAATAATCGTAATTTAAGGTATTCATAAGGGTATGGTATGTGATTATGATGTATAAGAATATTCGAGCATCTTTGATATGTAATTAAAATCACGCGGTAGCATACAAGATCATTCACATATATATAAGCATAGTATGGCAAATTAATTAGAAGCATAAGAGAAGTAAGCACAAAAATGAGGTAAAACCAGGCATGGAGGAAAGCAGGACATCAACCTGGGAAGAAAAATCAAGGCGACGTCCCATGGCCGTGAGACTTTGATAGAAAGTCTCTCTGCATTCTACAATGTCTCAAGGCCTGTAAACAAATTAGTTCAGAAGTTCCCTAGCCATGAGGATCAAAATAGAATGTCCCCTCAATATGTCTCACAACCATAAGACAAAATAGTTCAAAAATTTTTCGACAGAAATTCTCATAACACAAGTGAGAGCTCTATCAGATTCATATGAGTTAAAGTAATTCAACCAAATGAGGAAATATAAAGTTACGATACATAAATGCTAAATCACATGTGCAGGAAAAGGAATACTTTGGGAAAACAATTAATACAAGTCTTATCGACCTAAATACACGTATGGTGTCCTAAAATTTTAAAAAAATCCGTGTCGCCGTGTCCGTGTCGTGTCGTGTCCGTGTCGCCGTATCCTTGTCCGTGCATCATAGACGTGTACATGCATTATAACTATGTATTTCACTTTAATTAATTTAATTTGCATGATAACTTCAAGTATTCGTGCTTGTGTAGTTTGTGGTTTACTGTTTATTATATGTTATTATTATTCATAATTTAAAATAGATATTTTAGATAAATGGTATTATATATGTAATTTTTCAAAATTAAAGTAATTCATTAAAAATTTTATTATGTTTTACAAACATATATAATAATATAATTTATTTAAAATTAAAAAATACGTGCAACGCACGTTTGATTTCTCTAGTATCATTAAAATTTAAATATTTTGAACTTTCGACACAAGCAACTTAAACTGTACACACACACATACATAAATACACGTGAAATACACACAGCACAGTCCATGGCGTGTCGCCGTCGAAAATAAATGATAATTATGAAACAACGGTCCTCTTGTCGTGCGTAATTTTATATTGAACTTGGCTCAGTTAAATTAGTATAACATTTCAAAAAAATAAAATAAAATAAAAAATATAACAAAGGGAAATGAGTTTTACGCTCATAATGTGACTGGTATAACACTTTGAAAGAAATGATCATTTGAATCGTAGGTATAACACGCTCGTTCTCATATGATTAGTTAGTTTCTGTTGAATCAAATTGAGCCTAAAATTTTTATTTTGAAAGAAATGATTATTTGAATAGTAGGTATAACACGCTTGTTCTCATATGATTAGTTAGTTTCTGTAATCAAATTGAGCCAAAAATTTTTGCTGTCGTTGTAAGGCTCTAACTTCGCTCCATTTTGTCGGCAATTCAGAGCGTTGTAATATCAACATATATGAACTGATTTAATCCACCTAGCCAAGATCATACCCACAACTTTTGGCAAGCCCTACTAATCTGTTTTGTCGGCAATTTCAGGAAAACCGAAGTGAGCAATGATATAAGCTTAATTATCTGAGGTCCACCTTACTGCATTTGTGGTGGAAAAGATTAAAAGAATATATAGGAAATTAAGGGGATTAGGGTTATTGTTCACGTGAAGATAGGGGACGGGGCCAACTTCGCCATCACATTTTACAGGGAGACGAAAATTGAAATACAAAAAATAAATAATGCAAAATGGCGCAAAATCATAATAATGCAAAATGGCGAAAATTTTATAATTAAGGGGATAAAAATATCAATACTTCAAAATACGTATAAAAATAAGTAATTTAAAAAAATTAAGGGGGATAAGACCACCACATGCTTATCTCCGTCCCGTTCACCACAATGTAATATTTTAATTTGTTTGTTCATTAAAATTTTGTCTCCGTCCCGTTCACCACAATGTTAATCTTCAAGGGGTTAGTTAAGATCCATTTACAATTTTTTTTTGGTCTAAATCCATTTACAATATTTGAATATGATTTGTGTGTTGAAACTGAAATTGTAAGTTTGGTTTTTGTTTCAATTTTTTTTACATACCCACTACAAAGGTGTTTGAAAACTCCAAGCAGAAGTTAAAGTTGTAAACTTTGTAGTAATAAAAGCAGTAAGTATTTAAAAAAAATAATTATATGCGAAGAAAAATTAAGAATTACTTTTGATTTTATCAAGTTATTAATTTATATTTAATTTTTTAGAATTTGGACAATTTAATATGATTTAAATAATATATTAATATAAATAATAGTCTAAAATTATATAAATATGTATAATAAATAAAATACATGCGAAGAAATAGATGATGAAGAAAAATTAAAATAAAAAGACTTCAAAATAGATAATTTAGAATAATTAAGAAAAGAGAAAAATAAATTAAAAAAATTCTCGATAATTATATATTTTTAGCACTTTTAATGGTGCTTAATGGAGATTATGAAATTATAGTGGGATTTGGAAAAGAAAATAATAATAATTGTATAAAAGCTAGTGTTATATGGACTGAAAATGTTAATTAAAGAATATTAATATTTTAATAAGAATAATATTATTTAAATAAAACTTTAATAAATTGCATAAATTATAAGCACAATTAGGAAACATGTCTTTACAAAATATTTTTCTCAATATTATATTCAACTAATTTATTTTACATGGTGGATGTTTATAATTAGATATAAGTACGGGTATTTTTTACAAAATTTTCCGTTTGACTAAAAGAATTTGGTTGACTCCAATTCAAATAAATTTGTAATTTTCTCCCTCATAATATAAATAATCTATTTTACTCTTAATTGAATATGAAGTATTTACATTTGAATTTTGAACAACTATATATGAGTTTTAAGGATCTATTGTTTTATGAAACCGTTAGTTATTAAATAAAGAACTTTTCTTTAAATATGGAGTATAAAATTATGTAATTGTGGAATTATATATAAATATTGAGGAAGTGTTGTATTATGCAATCAATAGATGCTTAACATAAATATTGAGGAGTTATTGTATTATGCAATCAACATATGTTAAATGAAAAAAATTTCTCTTAACATGCAATATTTACATTTAAAATTTGACCATTTAATTTTAACGAAGCGTTAGTTATTAAATAAAAAACTTTTCTTAAATATGGAGTATAAATTATGCAGTTGTGGAACAATATCTAAATTTTGAGAAATTATCATATTATTCAGCAATACAACTAAACAAAGGATAATTAAATTATTTTAGAATAATTTGAGTATTAATTAAAAAATTTATTAAATTTAGGAGTATACTAAAAATTGAAGTCTTATTTAGGGTTAAACTATTTTTGTTTTTTAAATCAATCGAATATGTTAAAATCTGAAACGGGATTAAAATCCGACCCGTCTTCGACATCTAATTGGGCCTCCAAAACAGTCCGAATAGAAAACATAATTGAAAACCGTTCTAGAAACCTGATTTCCCGCGCCAATTCGGATTTGGGGATTAGGGCAATTTCCAATAATTTACAAGTCTTTGTTTCACACTCCTCTTACGATTTTCGCTAATGTCATTGGATCTTTCCGCTCGAGTGAAGATGGTTGAAGCTTCTGCTTGTCATGTATGGAATTTTCATACTGATTCATAGTTTTAGCTTCGTAATTCTGAGTTTCGATGGTTTTGATCGAAGTCTTGTATGCTTTTTTAACATGTATTCCATGCTTATGCAGAGAGTTGATACTGGGATTGACTGTTTGCCTGATGAGATTCTTCTTGAGATACTATCTTGCACGCAGGGACGTAGCCAGGATTTACGAGGAGGGGGGGGAAACAAAAATTTTTAAAATAAAAGGGCTAGAATTTATAATTAGGGGGGCGAAAATCTAAAATTAGGAGGACAAAATTAAAATTTTTCTAAAATATATGGGGGGTAAACATAATTTTTCAAAATTTAGGGTGGGCGGGCACCACCCCCACCCCCATGTAGCTCCGTCCCTGCTTGCACGCGTCTCAAGGAAGCTGGTAGGACTAGTGTTCTCTCTCGCAGATGGAGATATTTGTGGAATACTTCTCCAAGTTTGTGTTTTGATCCTAAGGAATATGATGATGCTATGGATATGAATGATGGCACTTTGAGTGAAAAATTCAGAGTCTGGGTTGATCGTGTGTTGGAATTGCATCAGGCTCCACGGTTGGACAAATTCATTGTCCGCTTTGATTGTCTAGGGGTCGATAGATGGGTCGATTTTGCGATGCAGAAGAAAGTGAAAGAGTTTGAACTGGAGTTTAGACATTCTTTCAAGCGTTACGAGTTTCCAAACATGGAGAAGTATGCGTTTGGGAACCTAAGGTCGCTGAGATTGAAGTGTGTTGATGTGAAGGATGAGGTGGTTCATAATGTTTTGGCATCATGCCCGTATCTTGAAGCTTTGGTCATACATTTTTCAAGGTGTGCTAGGAAGCTCCGCATTTTTGATCCATTACCAAACCTGAAACATTTGGAGATATATTATTGTCATGGAATCCAAAGTGTGGAGGTTTCTGTGACGAGCCTTGTATCGGTTATATACTACAGACCCTAAACAAACGGAATACTACTCAAGAATGTTCCAAATCTCTCCGAGGTAGAATTTGGTTGGGAATACGGCTTGTCATTTGTTCGTGAAGGCGACAAACACTTGAGTTATTCAGCACAGTTGATGAAGATTGCATTGCGAGTTTCGCTGGGTGCTCCGTTTTACACAAAAAAAGATCGTTTTAGCAATCACAATGTTCTTGATCTTACTTTTATATTATATCTTGTGTTTCAGAGCGTACATAGTCCTGCTTTGCCGCCATTAGACTCCCTCAAGCGTTTGGAACTTCATATTTCACAAGTTGGTAAAAGCCTTCTCATCTTCACTTTACTGATAAAAGCCGCTCCCCTATTGTGCCAATTAAAAATGGAGGTGAAAATGCTACTAATTTCTTACTCTTTATATAACATTCTTTAGCTACTCTAAGTTTGTTGAACCATCGCTAATATACTGCTCCATCTTATCGCAGCTTGACTACATATTCAGTCCTTGGGAGTTTAAGAAACTCAAATCAAGTTGGGGGTACTCGACTTCCACACAACAGGGTACGACCTATGCATCATTGTATGGTGAGTCGTGTGGCGCCACAGAGTCAACTACATTTTATCATGAGAATCTTAAGTTGATTGAGTTGGTTGATTATATTGGGTGTCCAAGCGAAGACGAATTCCTTCTGCGGTTATGCGAGATGGCTCCGTCACTTGAGAAGGTGGTCATTGAGACAGAGCATTATTGTAACAAGATTTTTAAGGAGACCGGGACTCCCACGAGGGCAGAAGCAATGGAACGTGCCAAGAATCTCAAATTCGCCTTACCATCGGGAGCTGGTGGTGATATGATCATCTCTTCAACTGACAAAATGGTAATCTGCCAAGTTGAAACTAATCGAAAAACATCAAACAAACCGATACGAAGGACAAACTTAAATACCTCGCACGTACGAGGGATCGAGAATGCCGAATCGAACAAACCTTCTTGAGTCGAAATCGATACGAGAACCTGGATTCCAAGCGTTATCCTTTTGGTCTCCGAGTTGCAAAGAGATGTTTTTCTCCTTTGGGATGTTCGTATCGGTATAGGAGTTCAGTGAGGACTCAAACGAGTTTTCCCCTTAAGTTATATTTCTCTAATGCATGGATATTTTTAAGAATTTTTCCGGACTGTGATTCTCATGTGAAAAGTTCAAGGAAAAATCTATGTCCATATCATCCCATTTAGATAATCTTGAACACAATCTTAATTATCTGAGGTCCCCTCACTGCCTTTGTGATGGAAAAGAATAGGAAATGAGGGAAATTAGGGTTCGTCTTCATGTGAAGATATGTAGGGGACAACTTCACCACAATGTAATATTTTAATTTGTTTCTAGATTAATCTTTTGATATTGTTAAATTATTATTACAATAGTTACTCTTCAAGGGCCGGGTTAGTTAAGATCACTATCCAATATTTGAATATGCGCTTGAGCTTGAAATCGAAATTGTAAGATCCTGTTATATATCAGTTGTTTGCTTAAGACAAGCAAAATTAACCAATCCACCATGATCATCATCAGCATTATATATACTTATGATGTACAAATCTAAATAGTATAATGCAGACATGACACAATACAAATACAACGATAATGATATTTTTTCTAAATTTACTGTATGTTAAATGTTCGACAATATACAACATGTCAAAATGAGATTTTTTTGAAGTATTCGATAAGTCGGGGAATTATACCAATGCGTTAATGAATTCGTAATTAGTAGAGTAACTAATACCTTCTCACATATATTGGCTATGCTTTGAAGGGTTCATCTCAAACACCAACATAGGGGCCTGTTTGGACATGAAACTGGTTTTATGATTTGGTGAGCATAATGAGATTCTTGAGGCAATATCTTTTTTTGTGGGTATGCTTGTCTTCATGTCATCAACCAAACACACTTCATTATTATAACCCATCTCTCTCTCTCTCTCTCTCTCTCTCTCTTTATATATATATATATATAAAGAGAGAGAGAGAGAGATAGTGGACTATTTGTATGAAAACACTTAGTTAAATTATCTTAGCTAAAGAAGCATATGTCCGGTTGGGGAGAGAATGTCTTCTACTTAATTAATTTTAAAAAAAATATTCTATGTAAATTAAATGACCTAAAGTGAAATTATTATATATTAAGGTCAATAGATAATAAAATTAAATATATAGTCTATCTAACCAGATTCTCGTGTCAGTTTTTGTAATTTTTCAAATTTGTGTTTTAAGTTATATATAGTTTCAGTTAATAATTATATGTGCAATACATTTTCTGTAATAGTAATGGAACTGAAGATTTTTGTAAGCATACAAGAAGACACTTTGAAGGCTTTGGTCACTGATATTTATGTACTATAATTGATATCTATATATGCAGCATAATAAAGTTCAAAGCAATAAACTATGTGTATACAATTATATAAGTTCAATCATTAATTTAAAATGAAGGAACGAAATAATTCAAATTCGATAGTTCGATTTTGATCCGATATACTAATATAATTACGGTCAAATCTTTTCATAATATCATAAATATGGAGCATGTAATAACAAATACGAATGCTGCAACAACTAACTTTTTTTTATATATCCAACACGAGTCTCCGCTCATGACAAAACAAAATAATATGTTTAAAATTATTCGTGCATCATAGAATACAATGTTGTATGCAAAATTTGTTAAAGCCCAAGAATTTTGAAGAGATCTCTATTTGGAGGGCCTCGCCTCAATAAATCGTTAACTTGTACAGATAGACCCACTAAAAAAAAATAAGCTATTACTACACAATTGTCCCTTCACTTTTTTATTAGTAACAATTGAATCTTCCAACACTTTTTCAACAAGTGCAGTAAAGAGTAAAATAATCCAATTTAATTTATTTTTTTATTTTTCTCTTCCTACACTTGTTCAATAAGCGTAGTAAAGAGTGAAACAATTCCTTTTAATTTACTTGTTTATTTGTTAGAGTGACACAGTTCCTTTTAATTTACTTGTTTATTTGTTAAATTTATTTTACCGCTAAAAATTTTGGCACCAATTATCTGCCGCTCAAAATTTTTTAGATATTTTCAAAATCTTATCAAATGAAATCACAAAAATCAAATATCATAGTAACTGAAAGATATAAGTTTCTCTTCCATTATCTTTCTTCCCATAATTTCTCCGCGTTTTATTCTACAAGATAAGTTTTTCTTCCATTATCTTTCTTCTCATAACTTCTCTATAACTTTTCTCTTCTATTATCTTTCTTCCCATAATCTCTACAACACTGTATTACAGAATTTCTTCCAATCCCTTGGCAGAAAATTTTTTATTCCCATAACTTATCTATAACTTATTCTACTGTATTACAAAATTTCTTCTTACTGAGTTATATTCTAACAATCGGTAGAAAAAATTGTAGAAAATTATAGGTATATATCTTTTTTCTTTGTATATATATTTGCAGATTTATTTTCGAAAGGTTAATTGTTCTCCTTTGGAAAGGCTTTACTAACCGAAAAGATAGAAGATTTGGTAAATTAGAGGTATAATTTAATATTTTCTTTGTATACATATTCACATTCATCTTATATTAAGGTTCAATTCGTATTAATTGATATGTTATTTTGGTACATGAGTTATAAATAATTGATGACAGTTAAGTTCTCTAATTAATTGCTTTTCATGTAATTGTAGGTATGGAACATCACAAGCAGATATATGGATAGCTTAAGCATACAAAGTTTGGAAGTTCTTCCTATTTTCAATTTTTCGTGTAGTGTTTTAGTTTAAAATAGATCAATTTTTTGTTTACAATGTACATATATTACGATTGTATTTTAACTATATTTATTATGTCTTTGTATATTTGATAAA
>JBBMKE010427461.1:0-10541 GCA_037834125.1 Lippia alba | reverse complement strand
GAAGGCAGCAGTTTCTTGATACGTTTACGTTGCTGGAAACGAAGAAGAAACGGTCGGGGTTGGGAAGAAGGCCGATTCCCATGAATGGGGTAATGTGCAAAATATATATTTGGTTTTGAATGTTTTTCTGATTAAAGTCAATAAAATGCAATACAAAGTTTGATGTCGCAAAATATATCGATTTTTTTTTTAAATTGTATAGTCCATTTTTCGTGGATTGAGCCGAATTAGACCATTTAGATTTAAAACTCTTCCCATATTTGCATTTCAAGGTTCTGAAATGTGAAATATCTGATTAAATTAGCATAACGTCGAATGCTAAGTTACACCAGCTAGTGGTGCTATCTGAACATGATTTGTAAGGGGGAGGGGGTTGAAAAGATTTAGTGGGATGAAATCACAAAGTTTTAAAACTACACTAAAAAGTAATTCCAAACGAAATCTAATCAGTCCGATATTGGTTTTCGTTTACTTATTCATTCATGTACGAGTACGGCAAATGTATAGATAACTAATTGAGATTAGAAGAAACAATCATTTGTTTTTTGTTTTTTTTTTCTCTGTCACATTTTTTTTCTCATTCTTAATCTCAACGGCATATCGACCTTTATTGAGGTGTGCACGTATAAATCGAATATAAAGCTCAGAATTGAAATAGGAGATCTAAATCCATTTTCTTTACCGAAATATCGTGTTTAATTCATTTTCCTCTTAACATTAACATTTGATAGACTTTGCAGTCAAGTACTTGGCAGTCGAGTAGGCCAACAATGGGTCCAACACAAGCAACTCATACTCATTTGCAGAGTAACGCACCACAGCCACCAAATTGGGGTACTCCTCAAGAGCCTAATGCGATTGTTCCTGCAGATCATAGAATCGTGAGTACCATATTATACATTCATCATTTCTAGCAATCATCTTCACTATCGCTACCCTAAACCGTTACGAAGTCGGAATTTTATTATATTAATTGGGATTGAAATTGAGAAACTAACAAAATATGTGTGACATATTAATTTTTAGTTGTAATTTTTTTAATTTGAGTCATTTACATCTAACTACCCTGCATTTAAACTTAATTATAATGCAATTCATTATTATCATAAAATTACGTTTTAGTTAACATAAATTTTGTTTGGTTTGAGATCCCTTAACGAAGTTTTTAAAAGTACACTTATGACTATTACGATTTATGAGTGTTATGGTGAATATATGACCAAAATTACAAAATCATCTCTAAAGTTTATAACAAACAAAACGATCCATACAAATTATGAATTTAACAACGAATTAGTAGTATTTTTGGAATGACATAACGAAATCCTAAGGACCACAAACGATTATCAAAGTTAGGGATTAAAATGTAATTTTTCGAAAATTATGGAACGCATTGTAACTAGCCTAAATGTAGGGTAGTCAAATATAATAATTTCTAATCTTTTACATGATTTTTCGGGGAGAAAATTGCACATTCTAACCTGCTTTAACATATATGTGTCTCAAATGTGTAATTCTTGTAAAATTGAGAACCTCTTGCCTGACGAAATAGAAGGACACTGTAATTTCGGAATTATCAACATTATTTTTATTTTTCCTTGGGAAAATTAATTTAATTGTTCATGCATGATCAATTAGTATATTAGTTACCACCAAGTGGTGTAGGCGCTATGCTAGCTTAACTAGAGGTCTCGAGTTCGAGTTCCTGAGAACGCAGCTACCATTGGTAGGGAGAGCTTTACACCCTAAGTGGGCCGTCCCGGCTCGATCCATGGAAATGGGCTATAAAACCAAAAAAATTAGTACATTAGTTTGATTGAATTTGCGATACTTTGATCTGATGAATGTTACTTTTCTAATTATCTTTACAGAATAGATGGAAAGCTACACTGATGGCGCTAGAGATGGCGCTCAGCGTCGGGACCATCGCAACCACTCTATGTACAATCTTATGATCCTTCAAAACAGGGATAATGCAGTTTGATTTCCTGAGTTTTTGGGGTAAATATAAGATTATTGGAAACTACAGATGGACCCTAAGCTGAACTCTGCTTGATCAATTGTTTTTTTTTCTATTGTTTATGGAAAGTTTTTTTTTTTTTTTTTTTTAAAACGACCCACAGGTCGTGAGATTTTAGTAAGCCCCATCCTCATATATTGCCAATCAAATTAAAAGTAAAAATATAAACGTTCATGATCTAAAAATAAAAAATACTGTTGTGATTCGAATGAACACGAAAATAGAAAATAACAAGGTACAGCACTTGGGAAATCAACCAAAGCAAATTGACATACAAGGTGTCCCTGCCACAGCTTACATCAGTCATCTTGAAAGTTTCAAGCTACAGGGAGCAGCCTCGCATACTAAATGCGCAATTCGTACTCTTCGCTAGCCTCCTCAGGAGGTACCCAAATATCCAAGCAAGGTCAACAAGTATTAGGAAATACTCGTCCGGCAACAAAGAATCGCATAAACGTATTGCTAGCGTCCACAAAACTATACATATATCCAACATCCATCAATTCTTAAGTTACAACGTTGCCAACTCCATTACATAAAGGTCTCTGTCTCCTCGCTATTGTTTATGGATAGATGATATTGATGAACACCAACCAAAAATCTTTTCATTGTTAATTTACGAACCAAAAAATCATACTATTCACAATAAATAAATTGACGATAATTACATTAGGTTGCTATTTGATTGTGTTATAATTGAATTAAGCGGTGTTAGCTAATTAATTGATTAGATTTATTTCTGGAACTAATGTGCAAGTATAATCAACTTGGTTGAGTTGATTAAATTCATCGACCAATTTGATTTTATTTGACAATTTAGTTATAATGATTTAATTAAAAGGTTTAACTGAGGGATGTTAGCTGTATATGAATGGGTCATATTATCACTGTATCACATTAAGTAAAGCATATTACACGACCACCATGTATATTTTTTTTAATAAAAAAGAATATAATTCATTAAATAATAATAAATTGTTTAGTAAATTATATTTAGTAAATATAATATTGTGTAGTATATACCTAGATAGATAGATAGATAGATAGATAGATAGATAGAAAAGTGGGGCATATCACATATGAGAGCTACAAAAGTTCATAGAAATAATTACGAACTCCCCCGACATTTGGTGAAAATACATCTTCTCCCCTGAGATTTGACAAATTATGAATACCCCCCTAAAATTTACATTCTCTGTCATAAATTGCTCCAACCGTTAATAGCGGTGTTAACTTTTGCTGACAGCAACAATATTATTTTTAAATTTTCGATCATATCCTTGGGGGGTATATTGTAATAATATTGAAAGTGTAATGATATGTTTGTAATGTTGATTGAATTTGTAATTTTTAATTTAAAAATTTATAGTTTAATTAATATTTATATTTCACTAAAAGTATAAATCAAAATAATTATTTCATTGATATTTATTCCAATAAAGCATTATAAAGAATTACAAATCCACTTTATGTTTATGTCTTAGTTCTATGCATATTTTGCATGGGTTTATTTAAACTTGTTTGTTTAGAATAATAAATTTTTTTAATGAAATTAAAAATTATGACAAACACCTTAAATTCACATTAATATCCATCATTATTATTTAAACAAATATTTTGAACATTAGTGATTTCTAATGCATGTACTTTAAATACGGATAACATTCCAATATAACCATGCATGTCCAATATTTTTTCCAAGAAAATATTTGGTATCCATAAATTTTAGGAATGAAATTAGTTTATTATTATTACAATGTCAAAATATTATTAAGTAGCATTTTTTGCTAAATAAAAAAAAAGAAAAAGAAAAAGGTAGTTAACATAAAATTCAAGTACTTACATCAAACCCCCCAAGAATTTTAATACTTACATTAACCTTTTTGCTTTTGGACTTTTATTACATATACCTCCTGAAATTAAGGATTTGAGGGATAAAATATTAAAATCACAAATTTCATGAAATTTAACGGAGCAGTTAACGAGGCGGGAGGGGGAGGGGGAGGGAATTTGTAATTTCTCAAACCTCAGGGGAATATTTGTAGTTTCGCCAAACCTCAGGGGGGTATTCGTAATTATCCGAAGTTCATAATACGAAGGCCTCTTAAATATATTTTACAAGATAATACGATGACCTCTTAGGTATGTTCTTCAGGCCATTTCTGCATTTGCGATGAGCTGCTTCAAGATTTCGGATTCTCTTCAAAAAAAAAAAAAAATCTCATCTATGCTTGCTAATTTTTGGTGGGAAGGCTATCTGGATTCTAATACTTATTTTTTTTCTTTTTAACACACACCTCTAAGTGATTAGAGGGATTTGAAAACTAGATATTGTCCTTAATAAAAATCCTTTAACTACTTGGACCAATCCTATTGACAAACCTTTAACCACTTCAACCACCCTATTGAATGACTAATATCTATTGGGTTAGCCGGGAGAACCTGCTCTCTTCAAAAGATGAAGGAGGGATGACATTTCGGGACTTAAAAGCATTTAATTTGGCGTTATTAGCTAAGTAGGGATAGGACTTGGTAACCCGAGACAACCAGTTTGCTTTCGACGCTCTTAGGGGCAGGGTATTAGGTGAAGATTTCTTTTACCAAAACTGAACCGACTTCCCTCATTTGGAGAAGTATTATAACTTGGAGAAGTATTATGCAAGCTAGGCCGCTGCTTGAGATGGATTTAAGGTGGCGTGTGGGAAATGGAACTTGCATAAATATCTGGCTGAGACCACACAATTTTATGCCTTTAGTTCTTCTACCTCACATAGAAGGTTTAACATATGTTAGCCCACTTATTACTCCAAACTTGACTTGGGATGAGGAGATTCTTTCTGGGAGCTTTATTAGGTGGATCTGGAGTTCATTCAGTCTATCCCAATTGGAGATGGTACAAATCTGGATGGACCAGCAAAGTGACTTGTAGTATCAGATGATATATTTTTATTTCCAGGATAGTTTGAAGCATAATGCCTGATGACTCACAAGTAGCAAGAGCTTCTAAAAGGATTAGAACATTGAGTCGGAAAGAGGGGCGATGGTCCGAAAATATCTCATCCACGAGTTTGGGGAGAACTTGAATAATACTATTGTGATGGCACAAAGTAGCTACGAGTACCCCTACCATGACCACCATGACCTCAGAAATAGGAGCGACCACGATCATAACTATATGAGGGGTCACAATTCGTTTTGGTTTTGGAGTGCTGTTGTTGGCTAGTAACAAGTGCATTAGGAGATCTAGTGAGACTAGAGAAGCAACAAAATGACTTTCAAGATGAGTTTCATGACCGAGAAGCACAGTCCAAATTCAACAAATGTTTAGTGAATGTTTTTGATGAGAAGCAACTGTGACTAAGGACTCGTAAGCAGTTGGAAGCCCCTGAAATATGACTGACTTGTTTACGACCATTTATGTGACACCCCGCTAATTCACACGTATAGGTACGCGACACGCGTGAGTTTAATTCTGTAATTTACTTGATTTTGTGCATTAATTGATGCTCTTACTTGATTTACATTTCCTTGTTCTTTTCTTATTCGAACAACTTGAACAATTTGAACATATGTGTTATTTGAATTATTTGATTAATCGCGTGATACGTATTTTGTGTATTTGAATTCTTGAGCATGCTTAGCGTGACCTATATGATTCTTGGACTTGTTTGAATGTTTTAATCTTTTTTTGGGACCTTTCGTAATTAGTTTGGACTCAAATGATAAGTTTTTGTATGTTTTGGGGCCATTCGGTAATTATGGCATTTTGAGTCCCTAGGCCGTATCTTGAGCTAGGGAACTCGGAATCGAGTTCCGACACCTTTGTTGAGTTTGATTCGATGAATTGGATTCAATTAGCCTAACCTCATAATTTTCTGACTTCATTTCGACCCCCGATTACCCGAATTTTGGCCTACGTACACTTTACGCACCTAAACACCTAGTGGGACCCTTGCCCTTGACTTGGAGACTTTTCTCTCCCCTTTTTCACCAATTTTCAGAACTCTCTCCTCCCTCACTCCATACCACATGCAGCATAAGTGGAAAAGAAGAGGAAAAGAAGCCCCAAGCTCCAAGACTCCATTTTTGTGCCCAACCCAAAGCTCAAGTCCTTTCATTTCTAGTTTTCTCTTCAAGGTAAGCATGTTTTCGGATTCCTCTCGTCTTGGTGACCTCTATATTGTGTATATTTGTGGGATTATATGTTGGGAAGTATGTGTATTGAATTGGGATTGACTAGTGAGGGTTTGGGATTTTAAGTGAATTCTTGCATCTCATTGGTTCTTGTTGCATTCTTATGCATTCTTGGAGGTGTATGATGCTTGTGCTTTGAATATTTATGAATTAATTGCTTGGTATTTGATTTAGAAAGGTCTTGGCATATATGATTTTGTTCGGTTTGTGGAATTATGTTTGTATACTTGATCTATGGCTTCCATTGAGTGATATATATGCCTAAGAGTTGATATGTGGTATGAATGTTAGTTTTTGGCTTGGAAATCGGATTGAACCCTTGATCCCCTTCACCCCATTTTTGGTATATAAGTGCTATATTGTGTCATTGATGAGTTTGAATGTATTGGTGCATATAAGTTGAGCTTCGAATGCATTTTAGCCATTTTGAATGCAACCTTGCCGGTTGGGGGCCCTTATGTGCGTATTTGATTATTTGCATTGAATCTTTGGATTTATGGACTTGAATTCTTGCTCATAGAATGTATTTGATGTCTTGAGGTGTTTATGCATGAATATGTGACCTTATATTGATGTTGGGTTCGAGGTTGAGGTGTTTTAAGCTTGCATTGACCGAAATCTACACTTTAAACCCTTTTTGGCCGTTTTTCGGGTTCCAATGGCCGTGGGAAATGTTGCCCTGAAGACCAACGGCCATTGGAAATGGTGTGTACAGTAGGGATCTACTGCACGTTTTAACGGCCATTGATTTTGAAGGCTTAATTTCCAACGGCCGTTGGTCCTCCCCTGCTTTCTGCTCAGTTTTGTTTTATTTCTTTGACCCCTCATCCGAACTCAAAATGAGCTGAAAATTTAATCACAGAATCTTCAATTGGAATCACCTCAATATCATTTTTGGTTTGTGAGATATAACCAATCCTTTTTGGTGTTGTCAATCTGCATTCACCCAACTTCGTGCCTACGCTATTTTCACCTCGTTTTGAATTACGATTTGGGTCATATATTTTTTGAAAGCCCTATGTATCTAGTTTCATTTCCAAGAAACAAAACTCAATTTCCATTTCTAAAACTTAAGATATTCCCATTTTTGTACAGCTTGCGCATTTTACAAATTTGTCAGATTTGGCCCATTTGCACTCGGAGTCTCTTTTTGTGATCTCCTTCTGCTTTTCTTGTACCCTTCCACCCTTGAACTTAGTCCTAACATGTTATATAATGTCTATATGTATTTATTTGTTCTTATATGCTTTTATTGTGCACTTGAACATGTTGTATGCTTATGAATTTGGACTTAGCGTAAGTGTTTTGCATCCATCTCTTCCATGAGCATTGCCGAGCGTCTAAGTGGTTCATATTGAGTCTAAGTTTTATGTTTATGTTTCTAGTTGGCTCAGATGCACCTGGGGAGGTGTTTCATGGTCCGTGTTGATTCCGGGGTGAATCACAAGTGTTGCTTTTGGTTTCGTCGGTACAAGGTGAGGCTAGGTTATAGTTAAACCCTATGAATTGTGCCCGTATGCTTTGTATGTGAACTATAGCATCCCTTGTTTGTATGATTTGATTTGGATTTGATTCAACTAGGAAAATGGTATAGCTCAACTACGCTTCAAACCGTGTGCCTCTTATGAGCCGGGAGATGCATGTGTTTGGGATTTGCTACGAATTTGACATAGAGAGGTATGTAAAGCATAGTTGTAGCAAGGTTAAGGTTCGTATTTGTATGATTTGTACATTTATGATTCTGACTAGTAGCAGGTTAGGTTTTGGGATGCGGTTTAGTACGGGAGCCACCTCTTGATACCTTCGGGGGCAAAGTGCTATGTACCGAATGCGCTTGTATGAATCTTATGATATGATATGATACGTTATGGGGCCCAGGAGGTATGGGTAAGAGGGACCCAGGATGACCATCGGGGTCGCCGGTTATGACCTCTGTGCACACTTCCACTATGTTTATGTAAAGGACTGACCCAGAGTTCACCAGGAGGTTTGGTTTAGCAATGGGAGCCTGAGTGTTTGAGTGTATGCGCTCCCCTCGACTGATTTGGATAGTTAGGGTAGGCCAACCCTTCCATCACCGGAGAAGGAGGTTTGTATATGTTTTGTATGCTCTGTATGATTTGTATGATTCCTTATGAGGAGCCCAGGATGGGATTTTTTTACTCGTACCCGCCGAGTTGTTTGTATGAATCGTTAAGGGTTATGAAATGGGGATAGATTTCTAAGTAAGATAAAATATGAATCTTTTGAATACGAATACTTTAATATGATTTGAATCCATATGAATCCCATTTGAATTAATATGATTTGGTCAGATTCGCTATGATTCTCATGATTTTAATGTATGAATTTGGTAAGCTTTACTTTGATTTGAATCCCTATATGTATATATATCACGGGCAAAATATTTGGTATGCAAAAACTATCCCCGAGTTCATGAACCCTACATGTGCTTATAATGTACTTTACTCTATATATATGTAGGCTGTATGGGTAGCCCCTCACTCAGTCAAGTGGATGACTGACTCTCTCCCTCCCCAATCTTTTAGTGTACAGGTTTTGCGTGGAGTTGGAGCTAGGGGGAGTCTTTTGAGTCTTTGAGTCGATCGGTCTGTTTTAGAGCGTCTTTGTATTCACATATGTATTCTTTTGAATTTGAATCCTTTTGTAAGATATGTATTGCACGCTTATGTATTCTTGTTATGAATTGCCTTGCTGAGTTTTACTTATGTATAAAAGAGACCTGAGGAGCCCAAGTATGCTTGGGCCTTGTATGCTTAATTTTGCAGGCCCGTGGATATTGCATGTGTATAATTTTAAGTCTTTCGTTGTTCGTATTCGATTGGTTTTTATTTGACAGGGTCTACGTTCCGCCTAGCTTAGGAAGTTTTTGATTTGTCACCCGTTCTCTATAGTTTGGTGCGTGTGCGGATTTTCTGTTTCGTCACTCGTGTCGGACTATAGTGCGGGGATGTGGTGCGTCATGTGTGTGGTGCTATACTTTGGAGATTAATTTTGGAGTGAAAAGGTTATTAGTTGATAGGGGAGTAAGTAAGGGGCATGTGGGTCCAAGAATTACCCAATTTGGATTTAAAATGAAGAAGTTATGGCTAATTTAGTGAAAGGGGGTCATTACACTCGGGATTAAGATAGTGGGTTGGGTTCCGGGCAAATTTCGGATAGTTGGTTGAGGTAGGAAAAATATAGAGAGCACATAATTTCACTCATAACATGTAAACACACAACATACTCAAAATTCACAAAATTTTGAATTCAAAACACAAAGAATCGGCACGTGATCAAGTTATTCATGCGCACGTAATACATTCGTTCAATTCAAATAATATCATTTAAGTTCACATAATTATGTAATACCCCGAAATTTCAAACATAAGATAGAATAGAATTTATATTATCTAATTAATAAATATGGTATTTTGAGATAATAGGTGCTATTCAATTTAGCTACAATACGAAATATTATGAGGTGAACTTCGAAATCTGATAAACTAATTAGATAAACTTTTATTATTATTATTATAAAAAGAAATAGCTAGGAGATTATCCCGTTATTGGGATAAGTACACTTTTCTTATTTAAATATATGTTGTTAATATTTGGCAAATGATTAGGCTACAATCAGCAAAGCTATTTATCTAGGGAGGATATGTGGCCTAATGTTAGTAAGTTAGAGTGGTGACTCATGCTTGCCCTTTTTGCTTAGCCACTTCCTAAATCTCAGATATATATATATATTTTACGTTTGAAATTAAAGAGTATATATAGAGAGAGAGAGAGCCAAAGCTTTTCCCTACCAAATCTTTCTTCTACTTAGTCATAGTATGTAAGAATTATATATTTTACAAATCGCATCGCCAAGACGAATGTAGCCGGATTCTCGAATTTTAGTTTGGATTGTCGTAGCAAAAGATAGAAGTTTTGAAAGAAATTCTGACGATTTTAGACGAATTTTTCAGAAAGAATCAAAAGTTTGGTGAGAAGTCAGTCGATTATCCAATAGCTAAACGCGGAAATAAGGTGAGGGTTCTCATCCTTTTCTGGGGAGCAAAGATTTGGTATCCTTGGTTATTTTTCGTTGCTTATCAATTCTTTGATATACTCACTTGAAATATAATCTATTGGGTTGCCTATTGAGAATTCTATTGGCCTTTTGATTCAAAAACCTAAATCCGAAGGAGAATATTTGATATGTATGGCGACTATGGGAAGCTCCTATAACGCTTTTTGATTCCATTGGGGAGTGCCCATGGAAAGACCACACGGAAGCCCGCAGGTCGATATATGTGTGTGATGTGCTCAGGTCGCG
>JBBMKE010427412.1:0-10544 GCA_037834125.1 Lippia alba | reverse complement strand
CTCCTGAGCGTGAGCGGGGAGAGGAAGACGGAGGAGGAAGTGAAGGACGAGAAGTGGCACAGGGTGGAGAGGACCGTCGGGAAGTTCTGGAGGCAGTTCAGGCTGCCGGGGAATGCTGATATGGAGAATGTGAGTGCCAGGTTGGATAACGGAGTGTTGAAGATCACCGTGCCTAAGTTGAAGGAGGAGGAGAAGAAGAAGAAGGAGCCGAAAGTGATTACCATTGCTTCGGAGGAGAAAGCTGGGAAGATTGCAGGGAGCAAACAAGAGTTGTAGAACAACCACCACTGCGCCGCCGTCAACTACAGCCCTCCCCAAGAAAATGAAATGTGTTTGATCGCTTGATGTTTTTCCGAGTTCGGGTTTCATAATTAGCACTGATGACCAGTAATGTATTGTTCAGTTTTCTGTTTTACAGATCGAGTGTACATTGTTTGTATATTGCTGGCCACTGATGAATCAAAAGAGTAAATAAAATGTGTTAAAACTTGAAACGAGTTGTAATTTTCTCTCAAGTTTTGTGTTCAGCGTATTTATGTGTGTATCCAGTAAGCTCTTGATAATTTGAAAATTTTGTATACATGGATTTCGTAGAGCTAATCGGTTATATTCAACTCCATCAATTTTCTGATTAGCTTAAATTCATGTAAGATTATTTGAATTCATCGGTATAAAAAAGTTGATCAGAGTAATATTAACATATAGTTTTATAAAATTATTTAAACTAAAACAACCAGACAAAAATTCAATATTGCGGTGTTTAAATTTTGTAGGATAATAAATTTGCTTTGGATTCTCTGTCTCAGTATGCACATTTATTAAACTTAATTTAGAACTATTAATTCCACACATTCCATGTGCAAATAAAAAAAATTATTAGTATTTAAATATAGAAAAATATTTTTTTATTAATATATATTATATAATTATTTTTAATATAATAATTAAATTCTGATAAATAAATAACATAAGATAGTGCATATTAAATAATTAAATTAAAAATATAAATGAAAAGAGAAAAATTATATGAAAAAGATAAGAAAAGAGATGAAGTGATTAGAGAGGAAAAAAAAAAGAAAAAAAGTTAAAAAACGTGGGAAGTTATGAAATAAAATAGATACAACGCAACACATAAATGATGGTGCTCTCAAAATTTCTTTGGGAAAAGCTTCATTATGTGCCTAAGGCATAGTGTTTGTGTGGTGACAAGGAGAGAGGAAGCACCTCTCCCTCCAATCTACGTTCTCTCACCATACTATAAATCCAATCTGTATCCAACTGATTAAGGGCGAAGATTGTTGCGTACGAATAAAAGTTATACATCCATCTTTTAGATTTCAAAATAGACAAAATTCAAATATTTATTTAAGCACTTTCCGTAGCTTTAGTGTTTCAAGACGAGGAGTCACCTGCAACCAGTGATGCACAACGGAAAAATATAATCTTGAAAGAGATGATGCATGGGGACAGGTAATAGGTGAGTGAATGAGTACCTCTTGATAGGCAAAATAATTGTCTTCCTGCGAACCGTACTCTCCCTCAAACCGCAACCATGAATTGCAAATGTCAATGTCCTGAATGATTCAATTTTTTAGGAAAGGAAGGCATCATCTAATACAGGTTGTCACATCTATCTTATTTGAACAATATCAACAATACGGAAGATCCTATCAAGTCTAATATATATATATATATATATATTTTTTTTTAATTAAGGTTATAATTTCGTGATTCTTATTTTTGTTGGAAAAGTTAGTTCAATTTATTATGCAGTTATACTACTGGCTCCTCATCCTTAATATTTTATGGGAACAAGCACAAAAAAGGTAAACAGACACATCCTATGGAAAAAGGGCATTAATTTTCAATGCAAGATTAGTTAAAAGTTTCAGTAGTATCCTTTCCGTTTTCTCTCTTAACACCTTCCAAAAGTGATAAAGGGAAAAGTTGCAAGTTGCAACTCAGGGATAGAGGCAAGAGATGTTTGTCATTAGTGGGTCAATATATAGTCTACTGCAAGTTTAAGAGAATGAATCCTTAGTCATAAAATTAATTCACCGCACACAGATACACAAAGAAGAAACAGAATAGAATTACAGAAAAGTACCTCCGAGGCTTTCCAAGCAAAATTTCTATGGAAACATCTCTTATAAAGGATTCTGGCTTCATTAATATGGCTCGTCTCAATCTCAAATGCTATGAAGCCCTGCCAAGCTTGCAGCATACTCTCACTGCAAAAGAGTAGCGAATAAACTTCTATATTTCT
Organism: Lippia alba; assembly: GCA_037834125.1. Taxonomy (NCBI): domain Eukaryota; kingdom Viridiplantae; phylum Streptophyta; class Magnoliopsida; order Lamiales; family Verbenaceae; genus Lippia; species Lippia alba. The sequence goes on along the minus strand of JBBMKE010427412.1, from coordinate 8,278 downwards.
ATATCTGAAAAATTAATATATCACTAAAGCCAACCAAAAGCGAAGAAAAACGGCTCACCTGATTTCAATCAATCTCTCCCAGACATCACGAGCAGCCTCTATACCTTTACCAAATTTTAACTCCAAACGAGCCCAATGACTGAACAGACGAAATGAACTCTTCGTGTTTGCAAGTCGTGGGGACAACGAATCTGATGCACCCTGAAACCAACAAAGACGATTCCTGAATACTATAAATAGCATATTAGCGACTACATGAATAGCAATTAACTCAAGGACAGCCACAATCAACAAATCACAAACATTGTAGTATATTTATGAGCATGGAACGCTGAAGGATAATATAAAACTAAACATGCAATGCAAGTAACTTGCCTTGAATAGGTTCTCCTGCTTCATCACATAGAATTGTATATCAAAATCAATAGAGCAAAATAAATCACATACAATATTTTCTTCACTAAGGAGAGCAGTCAGTGGCTTGGTTTCGTATTAATTTTCAATGCTGTGCTTTTTGATTCATTAAATGAGATGGATGGACTCAGAGCCATGCCTCATTGGCTCATTTATTCTTTGCACACCAGCTGTAAGTCTGATAAGTAAAATAAAGCACTAGAAATACAATTGAAACTTACGTGTGGAATTCGTGAATTCTGTCAGGCTAGAGTGTTTGGAGTGAATGAAAAGTGGTTCAAAAAGGTCTACATCTGTGCATATTGCTAAGTTTCTTAGAGAACTTTCTTCCAAATCACCTCTAAGAGAAAAAAAAACTGACAATAGTGATTTGTGAAGTATATAAGATTCACTATTCCCTAAAACAAATTAGCTGCAAAAGCAAAAACTGCAGAGAAGATTTCTTTTTCCACACTCAAAGATTTGGGGAAAAGGTACAGCCAACTTCCAAATTGCTAATCAACCAGCTAAAGCACCGCACATAGACAGCAAACTGAGGACAGATCATATGTTTGGCAATTTAACTTGGCACAAGCTAATGAACCAGGGAGTTAAACAAAGCAGATAGGAAATTACTTGAATTATAGAGAAACAGTATTAACACCGAAATGCTACCAAAAAAAAAAAAGGTATTAACACGAAAAAGTGCCAAATTCTGTAGTGTAAACCTCAAATATCTTCCTGATAACTGCCATTGTCTTCTCCTTCTGTTCAGGTGCAGATATTTTCCGCCTTAACCCATCAACTCTAGTGAGAATTATCTTTACGTACTGTTAACAGAAAATGCAGGGTAGGTTAGATTCAATGTGAAAACTGAAGCAATATTAAAAATAGAAGATTTTCAAGGTAAATCCAATATAAAAGTTATTGAGAAACTAAAACTTGCCAACCACAAGCATGTCTCATCATCTACAAACTACAGGCACAAGGAATCAAGAGAAAAGCAGAGTCCACCATTCTTTCTTTTCTCAAAGTCTACATTAGCCATTTGCAGATATCACACCACGAAACAATCAAGCTTCAAGTTTACTCTCAGCTTAGCTCTGAAATTTTCAAGTACACATACCTAACTGATTCTCCTCTTCTAATTCCATTATTTATTAGACATGAGTATCCAAGGTATGAAACAGGCTTCCACCTATATCTGTGATGTCTCTTCCGTGAAAGAAATCCTACAATTCACTTCCAACCCTTACTTTTAATTGTTCCTTTATAAAAGCTGTTGCAGAATACTAACACCGATAAACTCATAGGACACTTTATACAAAGCTTTTGAGCAAAAAATTCAAGCAATAGTTCAAATCGTAACAAAATTCAGTAATTCTCAGATAACTTAAATTGAAGACATCCCAGAATTCGATTCTACGCATATATATTGGTGTACCTCATCCGTGCTAGAAAAGGTGCAGCGCAGTGATCTCTCAAATACCTGAAACAAAAAATTGAGAGATGAGGAATAGTAAAAGCTAAAAATGAAAGCAAACTTAAGAAAAAAATACATCAATGAGAAAGGAACAGTTAACGGTAGCAAACAACTGAATTGCATATACTGTTTAGACATGCATCACTAATCACTATGTATTTCACTTGGTCAATTAACATAAGTGTATAAAATAAAGAGGACGAACTTATGGGTACCCTCAAGGCAAAACAAGTAAAATGTTCACATCAGAATTGTTAAATGGATAACGACAAGGAGCAAATATAAAAATAAATGCATAGTACGCTTTTGAAATTTAGATACGGTACATCAAAAAATAAATAATTTAAAATTGCAATGAGATAAGATCATATTTTTTATTTCAAGAATAGCATAAAAACGATAAGATGCATATGTGGAAAATTTTGTGTTAAATGCTAATTACTGAAGGTCGAGAAACGTACCTTCGACAGCTTTTCTTCAGAAGCACCATCGCGTTCCAGTGAGAGTAAGTAGCGAACCCACAACTCTCCTACCCTCGGACACCTTGTGTATATAGGAAAATCTGCTATAGCACGCTCATACAAGATCTCTCTGCGGTTCGGGTCTCCATTTGACTGCTCAAATTCCAAGTAGGTCTGCAGGAACATGAAAATAATTAATGCAAGTGTTTACCAATGGTGAAAATTTACTTTCTGGACAATCTAGAATATCTGCAAAGTCCTCATCATCCGAATGACAAAAGTACCACATATCAATCCATGTTTCAAACATATTCATTTACAATATTATCATAATTCACGAACATTGAATGCCCAATTACTAAGGAAATGTCTCAAAGTGAGGGAGGAAAAATGTCCAGTTTTAAACTTTACAAAACAAATTAATTGCTTATCCATTTTTAGCACATTACTACTCTACTGGTATATCCATCTGTCTCGTCTTACCAACCCCTCAACCAAACCTTAAACATCTATTTAATTCAGAAGCACTCCAGACTTTTGAATACTTGAGCAATTCCATTTTTTCATTGCAGCGATATTAGCTTAATGAGCAGGCAGATTGGTGAACATAATTTAGAAAAAATACCATGTATTCCGCAAGTTTTTCCAATACAACAGCCTTCTTGCTAATCTGCTCTTCATAAGTACGACGATCATCCAACATCTTCAGTGCGTCTTTGTACGCAGATACAACAGGAGAAGGGAGACCATTCAATTGTTTGCTATCAACATCAATGAAAATCCCATTAACATCACCCCATTCCTTGTAAGCTAGAAGAGTTTCTTCTAAGTGTAAACGGGGAATTCCTAATTGTTGATCGAATAAATTTTGTATGCGTTGAATCTGCTTTTCCTTTTCCTGCAAATAAGAGGCCAGAATCAACTATCAAAACTTTAGCTGATGAAAAATGATTGAATTAAGTGATTAGTTTAACGGAATACAGTTGATGAGATCAAAATTGAATAAGGACCACCCACAAGTTGAAGCCACCCATAAGTGAATGGACGTGATCTTGATCATACATTAAGAAAGCTAAGATTTTTTTATTTATTAGGAGTTACATTTTTTTAACATGTCATAAAGTGAAACTGAAACTCTCTCATAAATAACAGAACTAGTTGTTGTAAGATGAAATGACAAATGCATTCTTTCACAATACACGATGAGAAATCCAACTTAAGCATAAACTCCTAGGGACAAAAGGCCACATAACACAAAAGCAAACTAAAACAAAATGGAGATTCTCACCTTCAATTGAGTTTCTTTTTGCAAAATATTTTTTTCAAATTTCAAGTACAACTCCCATATTCGGTGGCCTTCCATGAGATGCCAACCAGCAGTCATAAGAGCACGATCAAAAAGTTCCTTTGCCTTCGTAATCCCATCACGAGAAAAATCACGAACAAATGGGTCATGGTTTTGCACAAAATTTAAGTAGTCGCACCACAGGTCAACAGACTGCACAAAGAAAAACAAAGAAGTCGCTCACTCATTACTTGGAAACACAGCATTCAAAATCATCTGAAATGACAAGATATACCATCTTGGCCTTCATTATTCCATAAGAAATTTCGCTCAAGATATGTCTCCTTTATTTCATTCTCCTTCAAATTATTTAGCATTTGTTGGTAAAAGGATAGCCTGAACTAGGTCAATGTTTGTCTAGCCCTGCAGGTACTCACTTCTTTTACAATAATAGTTCCACAACAACGTGTTTAACAAACCTAGTTCCAGATATAGGGCATGTACCAACGAGACTAAAAATCTGATCTACAGAGGTGGTCTAAGAACAAGTGCTGGGCAGCTCAAACACTAATAATCAGTGCATTCTCTTGCGATTTTAATTAACTGAAACTGAACCTTGATACTTCTTCAAAATTGTTTTTTCATAACCTGGATTTTTAAACATCTGGAAAGTGTTATATTGACAATACGGTAGGTTCCATAAAGCTTGATAATGAAGTAGTACAAATTCTAAACCACCAAGAATTCTACTTAACATATGTCTGTATCCTAGTTGTTGAATTAGGATGCAACTGAAATTACACCCAGTGAAACAAGAAACCATTGCGACCTCGTTGTCAGGAAATAAACAAATACAATAGATCAGCAGAAAATGAGACATCGTAACACATTTATCTACCACTGTACTTTTGCATTCCTAGACTCTCATCAAATCTCGATTAACAGTGTCTCTGGAGCACATATCAATGCAGAGGTTGTTCAAGCTGAGCTCCAACACACGAAAATGAGAAATCTTGAATAGCCAAAATCTTACAGCAGGTTGGCTCGTTTCAGAACATTTTGTGGATTTTATCAAAAACTTGCAATAGTATATGAGGCTTGTTCTAACAAACCTAAGCATGCACAAGAAGGAAAATATTCAACTTCTGGATATAATTTTTTCTTGAACTATAGGATAGGATCAGTATGCATTTCTCATCTAATTATTCGCACAAGAACTAACCAGGTAATCAGCCACCCCTCTTTCATAAAGCTTTTTAATAGCAAGGACTGCCTCTAAGCTGCAAATGAAACAAAACAGAAACCAGGAGCGTATTAATGGACCTTTTTTATATAAACTTCCACCAAAATCAACAACTAAACACGAACTCACCTAGAGCAAATGGCAGTCTCATCTTTCGTCCATTGCCGCCACATCTCGGGACTCAAGAGGAACAATGAACTCATTGTTTCCCTTGCTTGTCCCAGTTTCTTTGTCTCGCCTTGCTCCCCCAGAAATTTAATGTACTATAGGAGGACACAAACCAAAAAAAAAAAAAAAAAAAAACAGGAAGCAAGGTTCATTCAGTAATCAACAAAATTATTCTTCAAGGTCCAAACATACTAAAGGCAAATAGAAGAGGATAAGGGCACTAAGTGAGTCAAGGATAAAACTTTTCATTAAGTTGACTGAGAGAAAAGAGCCTAGGATAGAATAAATACAGATTGAATCATTTCACATGAGCTTAAGGCTAGTTCACATGGGCAAGATACTCGCCACAAACTCGAACACATATTCATGCTACCATTTCTTCAAGCAAATACAAGCACACATAAATATAAAACTTGCATATATTCTGCATCACTAGCAATAATTTTACCTGCACATGATTTTCGTAATTGGATGGATTCTTGAGTAGAGCTGCCTCAAAGGCCTCAATATGCGCCTTCACCTGGGCTTTATCCCCGGAGTCCGAACCGTCACTAGGGTTAGGGTTGGTGGTGTCTTCTTCTCCGGCAAACGTTGGAGCAGTAATTTGGGTTTCGGGTTCCGCCATTGTTGATCAATTGAAGCTCGGGCGAAGGGAGTAGTACTCTGCAGAGAAAAAGGTCAGGGCAGAAATTTGACTAATTTATAGCTATTTTTAATAGAAATTTGACTGAAACTAGAACTTGAATAAGAAAAAGTGTACTAAAAAGCGAATAATTACTAAAACCCACTGAAGTGGCATCAAAAATGGGAAAAGGTTACTGGTAAAAAAAATGGGTTTGGCGATGGGGAAAGGGGGAAGGGTTCTTACAGTTAATTTGGGAAAACGCACGCCTATGTAATGAGAATGCCCCGTTCGCTTGAAGGTCTGATGAAGGAACGGCTTCTGGTCAGCAGTCAGCACAGCGTAAGATTAGATTCAAGATTCATCATTCGCGGATGAAGGAAGGAAGGGTTCACCATTTGCCTCCTTAATTTTAGGATTTTTTTATAAAATTGAAAGTATTTTAATATTGTACCTAAAAAGGTTCATATTTATAAAACAGTACAATTATATAATTAAATAAACCTTTTACCTGTCGTTTTGTTGAAAATAGTTGCAGTAATTTCATGCTTACAGGATTTGTGTTTTACTTTTACCCTTCATCTCTCTGCAAAGCTTGTATGGATTATCGAGGGCTTTATGTTCTGGTTCTAACTTTATTTTCTGGACTTGGGGGTGTGATGCAATTTTTGGGTTGGTACGTGGTTTTTATTTTTTATTTTTTATAATGCAACTACTACTATAAGAGATTTTTGTTGTAAAAATTGACTGGTGGTTATTTTATTTTATTTTTTTGTTATTTCTATCTGGTATCTAATTTTATTTTATTTTTTGTTACTGCTAGAGGATCTTCGCATTAAACCGTAGGCACAACTATGAGACCAACCTGATTGCGATGTCATTGATCAACAACTACATCGAAGACTTCTCCAACTAAGCCATGTGAAATTGCGAAATATAGTGTCTGGAGACTAGCTTTACATTACGAAATACCATTCGAGTAGTTCGAGCGAAGCTGGTAGACGTTAACTCTCAGAGTACGCAAGTCTGACTTTGATAGAAGAAAGAGGTGGGGTTAGGCCAGTAAGGCTAAAGCTTTATTTTTTTGTTTTATAGTTCATTTTCATGGGTCAAGCATGAACGGATCACTTAAGGTGTAATGCTCTCTCTACCAATGGTAGCTGCATTCTCAAGGAATCGAACTCAAAACCTCTGATTAAGCTAGCATAGCGCCGGATCGCTAAACTACATGATTTGGTGGTTGGTATCTAACTTTATGCCAGTCTTGTTTACTTTCTTATTTCATGTTTGTCTTCTTTCACCTCTTCTTTTCCTTTCATAGAAAAGTATTCTACTAAGATGCAGTTAATCAATTTAAGGTTGTACGCAGAATTAATCTTTTTAACATTTTTGCAATGAGTTCCTCGAGAAGGCACCTTCCTAACATCAAATAGAAATTTATCCTACGAAATACGAAGGGAATTTACTGGACTTTGAGTATAATTATAACTATTTGCTAGAACATTGCCATTTCAATAGGGTGGAAGGTTTCCGCCGATGATAATTTGATTAAGATAGGGTTTTCGAGCTGGTTGAAAAAACAAATACATTCTTTGGATGAAGATTTATTCTTTATGTCTTTATCGTATTTTTTGTTTTTCCAACTATAAAAGGCAAGTAAACTTTTGGGACGTGCTTTTTGATTCCAATTACACTGACCTCCCCTAAAATATTTCTAATTACACAAACTTCCCCTATTTGTTCAGAATTCAAAGTAGCCATCTTCCTCGTCAAGTCAAATTACAACTAACAACCCAAAATTTATGTTAGAAACTTGGAGAAAAACATCCATGAATGTAAGACAATTCTAAAAGTTCAAATTTATCTTGGAAACTTGGAAACAAACTGTGGCACCCCGATGAATTGGCCGTATAGGTATGACGTATGTGCGCATTTAAATTAATTAAATATGCATTTTATATTTATTTTAAATGATTATTTTCATCAATCGAATTGTTTTAAATTTTAATATTTATTTCTTTGACAAATAAAATGAACTCGGAGAACATAAAAAGGAAAACCGAAGAATTGAACCAAAGGAATTAGAGGTCACAACTACATGGAACAGACTTCTTTAAAAACCAAGCAATAGAGATCATATACCAATTGCAAGAACATAGAAGCATAATCTACCACAAGCATATTAACGTAGAAGAGCTCTAAAGTCTAAAAATCATAAATTATCCGGTTCTATTAGAATTTAGCTGATTTTATAGTGAACTGATGATTTTATCCTCATTGGAAAATTGTAAAATTTTAAGAAAAATAATAATCTATTTATTTAAGAAATAATTAAAATCCAATTTAAATTTTAAATTTACTTTAATCCTTTTTTTAATTTTATTTTATCAAACGCGATACGTCTTGTGATTTCTTGAACCTATTTATGTTTTTTACTAAATTTATTCATTTGTTCCACTAGTGACCACACACAAATATATGCCAGTTACTTATTTATCTATTAATTCCACTTTCCTCTCGGCTCAATTTTTTTTTATGTTTTCACTCGGAGCAGATTTCCTGCTTTCTTATCTGTTTTTCTTCTCTGCTACACAAATAAGAATTTGCCAAGTGTCCAACTAAT
>JBBMKE010427405.1:0-10544 GCA_037834125.1 Lippia alba | reverse complement strand
TTCTAAAAAATCATGCAATTTAATACACATAATTAAATTGCTTGATTTTGAAGATATGGTTCAATTTTTTCGCCGAAAAATGAAATGTATACAAAACCCTGAATTGATCAAGTTATACCAAATCGCCATTTTTCCTAGGCTGCGGGGATTGAAGCAGGTGTGATGGTTGCCTAACTCCCCTTCCCTAAGTAAAAGAAATACCAAAAAACCCATAACCGCACTAACATGAAAGATCTCCGATCTCCCTTTCTTCTCCGCCACTGGTTGCCTTCCAATATCCGTTGCCTGCTTTTCGGACAGGCCTCGATCCGTTTTGATACTTTCGCCCCCTTGGTGTGAAAAAGTTAAACATTTCACCTTCTTCAAGTGCTCCAAGGAAATTTTTCTGAAAGAAACATAAATGTTAAACTTGCAATAATTAGATGAATTATTATTGAGTTATATACGCTCTAACTACTCTACGTAGAAGTATTCATGCGAATTTCTATTAACAATGTTGATTATGAGATTTTTATTTTTTAAAACACACTCCCAAATGACTAGATGGATTTAAACTCGGGTTCATGGATCCTGATTATGAAATTTGAAATAATAGACATTCTAATAATTCTAGTAATAGGACATTATTCCACTAAAATGCATAGTTTAGAAGTGTACTTGCGATTGGGTTGTATGGCTTTCTTAACAAAATCACAAAAAAAATTCACGTAACATAAATTAAACATCCAGTAAGTTTTCATGAGAGAAATTTGTAGCAATTTATTCAGAATTTAAGACCAATATTATAATTAAGTTAAACATAATAATCATGCATGTTTCAAGAACCCTAAATTATTTATAATCATGTTTTCAAGAACCCTATAAATTAAGAAAGACCTAACATATAGAATATTAATCAAGTTTCAAGAACCCTAAACGTTCAAAGATCTGATACAAATAAGAAAAATGCACAAAATGAAGAATATATTGAACTTGTTTCGAGAATGAGCCTAAATTATTATAACGACAAAAAAAAGAATAGATGTATTCAAGAACCCAAGAAATCATGTTTTCAAGAGCTCATACCTCCTATTTCAAATTTATATGTTATCTCCAGTTTCACTCAAATGCAGACGCTAACATATAAATAAAAAAAGACACAAAAAGAAAGAACATTAATGATAAATGCAAGAACGTACCATAGGTCAGAGTCTTCGGATCACACCCGTAAACATTGGCATCACATCGTTGTTGATTTTCTTCTTCAAGAGATAAATAAGTTCATAGTTGTTAGGAGTAAAACTGAAGATGTTGTCACCATATTCGTAACTAAGATCAAAGAAAGTTTCGATAGGAATGAAAACTTATCTGGGTTATAGATAAGTTATCGTTCTGGTTTACGAATGAGTTTGAGAGAAATAAAAAGCTTAACTTTGGAAGTTGAATGCGTGTAGAATTCTGGGAAGAGAAATTAGAATCTAAACTCTTACATTATATATATATATATGGATGATGATGATGGTTGAATGTATTAGAACTCCTAAAGAAAAAATGAATCCGACTTACACTAGAAAACTGAAGTAGTTAGTCCAAGATCTCTATAAATCATACTTCCCTTTTATTTTGTTATGAAAATTTTAAATTTAGACCTCTTCTGATTTTCAAAGATATACTTTCAACATTTAAAACTTTTTTAAAATAATATGTATTGTTTAATTTTATTGAAACTAATACCAAATTACTACCACCATTAAAATATTTGAAATTCACCGTCCTAATGAGCAAAGTATTATATTTCCTTGTCAAAATTGTAGGCCCAAAATTAAACAAAAAAGGTTAAAGAGTCAAAAGCGTAATAGTCAAAAGCGTGTGAAAATTCTAGAGAAACTAAAAGCGTAGTTCTTTTTTTTATTTTTATTTTTTTGAGGCAAAAATGTAGCTTTTTAACCACCGCCTTTTGTGTTAATCAAATCCGATAAGGATTAGAAATTAGAATAATACCATAGGATTTAATTTGGCCGTACGATCAAGTTGATCTAATCCGTCCATTTCTACGCTGAGATTCTGTAACGTTCTTTTGAGGCCATTACTCTTGTCTTGGTCTTTACACGTTTTGATTCGTGGTTGTTGATATGATCTTCCGTTTTTCGGATTGAATGGGTTTGATGTTGGATCATGGATTCTCGGTTTGATTGGAATTGGACCGTGTTTTCTTTTTCTGCAATTGATTCCTTGTTGTTGGTTAATTTGACTGTTGCTTGTTTTGGTTGTGTCGGTTGATTTGGTTGTTATTTGAACCTGCAGAGGTAGAGTTCTCTGCTATTAGGTTTTCCAAATTCGAAAACTTTAAGTCCATCTGCAGAGTTTCGCTAGGATCGGTTATTCTCAATGGAAAGAGGGGATAAAACGAAGTTTAATATTTTTCTGTTAGTTTTTAGTTGATTCTGACGCTTGGTTGATTGAATACTTGGTTGGATTCTTGGTTGACAGACTCATGAGGGATCCTGGGTTGATATGGATTTGGGAATTTTACCAACGATGGCTGACGCATCATTTTCTGGGATAAAACAGAGTTATTTTCTATCGAAGAAAGGATAAAACAGAGTTTTAATTCTATCCCTCTGCTAATTTGTTTGTTTGTTAGATTCTTTGTTGATCGAGTCTGGTTTGATGTGGGGTTCTGTCCTTATGCAGGGGGATATCATTGCATGTGGTTTGACACATCATTTCTTAGTGAAGAAGGGGATATATTAGAGTTTGATTTATTTTTCTGGTAGTTTTGGTTTAATCGGCTCTTGGTTGATCATATTCTAAGTTGATGTGCTTCCCCTTTAATCTGCAGATTGGATTTCCAGGAACTACCGTTTTAACCCACAATTTCTAGCGAAAGAAGGGGATAGATCCATTTGTTTTATCTTTCTCTTCTCCTATTTTGGTTCTTTTTAATTTTTGTTGATCGGGTTCTTGGTTGATATGTTTATTGCAGATGGGGATTTGGGAACACTGGTTGGCATAATTTTTAATAGAAGAAATGGATAGAACATACACCAAGATCAAATTTTTTCTGATTGTTTTGCCCTTTTATTTTTTATTGGTGTTGATCGCAGCTTAAAATTATTTCTGATTAATTTTTAACAGAAGAAAGTGATGGTGTTGATCGCAGCTTTGGTTGATATAGGTTTCTTCTCATTGCAGATGAGATTTTACGGGTTGACTAAGGGAGAATAAAATAAAAAAGAGTAACTGAAAATAGTGTTGACCACCCAGACTAAGTTTTTTCCCTCTAATACTTGCCAATCACTTCTCATTTGTTGTTTTAGTTTGCTAATTCGGAGGTTTTCATTCTCTTTTCTGGCAGAATAATTAAAATTGCAGAGTCTCAGTTTCTGGAATCATTGAGGATCCGCCCGTACTTCATGCCTCATGACCTTGGTGCAAACCCTTCCCCTTAGAATCTTTTATTTTATTTAATAATAGTTATCTTGTTGAAGTATGAAACTAAGTTTTCCTGTTGCTTCTGATGGATTTAAGAGTATATTGTAGTGATTTTTGTTAGGGTTTAAGCTTTTGCTGTCCCAGATTTATTGACCAGGATGTTGTCCAAAGTGGCAGACGTCAGGAACTACAACCTATTGTTCAACTGTCTGTGTTTCCAATGGTTATATGAAGGTTGGATTTCCTTATGCCTGCTGATCATCGTTCTTTTTTTTAGAATAACTTGTGATGTATTATCTTTCTTTCTTGTTCAATCCCTTCCCTGTCATGATTCTGTTTACAGAAATCTTTACGGCAAGAATGGCAGTTGTTGTCCAACCATTGTTGCCTCTTAGGTTTTGGTTTAGGGAGGTTAAACTCTCATGGCCCTTTTACTTTCTCTTGATTTTTGTGTATTTTATCTTAGGAGATTATTGTGGAGCTTTAATCTATGTTGGATAGTGGCTTCTTCTGTATTTAAGATGATATACTTGTAGTGATTTCTGTCAGGGTTATAGCTTCTACCTATGTTGGCCAGTTCCTTTGGATTTGTGGATATCTTTTGACAAGGAAGTGATGCTCTATGATGCAGTAATTCTGGTTTCCCACATATTCTAAGCTGCTTCCAAGTTTGGATTTTCTTATACTACCTCATCATTCTTTAATATGTGTATGATAGACTCGCTGCCTTTCCCTGTTCAATCATTTCTATACCATATATCGGTTTGCAGAAATTTGCACAAGAAGAGTTGCAGCAGAGACTTTTAGGTTTGGTTTCGTGGAGGTTTACAAAATTTTTTCTCAATTCCCATTTTGGTATATTGCAAGTATTGTGTTTCAGGTCATCCTTTTTGTTCTTCCCCTCTTCCCCCACCCCTCTCTCTCACATGCACCTAAACTCACTTTTTGGTACAAATTGTGTGTTATGGCCTGTCGGAATTTGTTTTGGTTATGATGTTAGGCTTGGCCAGGTTGGAAATTAGTCGTTGGAATTAGCTTTGGGTAGTCTAGTAATTGGTAGTCCTGTATGTTTGAGTCCAGACTTCCTTTCTTCTTATCCGTCTTTTGCATTCCATATAATTGAAGGTTTTTCATTGTTATATTATCCATCTCTTTGTGGAAATAGTTACCCTTCGACCCCTCTTTGATTTGGTATTGGAGCTGTCTTCACTTGTTTGTTAAGTTGAATGCTTGGTTCTCATTGCATATGGAAGCCTTCTGGAAAGTTTGACTCGGGTGCCATCTCTAAATTAAGTTTATTCTTTATTTTATATTCCTCGTTGTTTGCAACCTTGCACAACTCTTTTGGCTGGCTGATGCAACTTTTAGGGGTGGTTTGTTGGCTGCTAATTATTCTGTGCGCTGAGGTTCTTTCCGCAAGAGTTTGCTTGCAATCAAGTTGCTTTTTCATATGTTGTATATCCTTCTTAAGAATAGTGAACGCTTGCAGACTCTCTCAGATGGAACTGGTGGTCGGAAGGAGCAGGGTTTGAAATTTCGGTTTGGTCCCTTCCGATCCTTTGCGCACCTGCTTTTGTACTTGTAGCCAAAAACTTAGTATCATGTGAATTTGGTTTATGGCTTACGTGTAACGAATTTGATGTCTTGATGAAGTGTTGAAGAATGTTGTCTTAATTGTGTTGACGTCTTGAGTCTTGACAAGAAGTTCTACAGAATGTTTCTTAATGGGGTGTATGGAGCGCATTCAACTTGTTCACAAGGTTACCAGCAGGTCTATCAGTCCATTAAACCATGTTTAACTGCACTACATGTCAAGTTTCCTGCTTCTTTAGTTGTATCTGGTTCTGATTTTTACATCGGCACCAACATTTTCATTAATGTAATCAGTCTGACTGCATCTTGATTCGACTTCGTTATGTTGCTGTTTGCTTGTTACAAAGACTTTTAGGGGGATTGGCAGTGAAGATACACAAATATTGTGAGATTAGTGGTAATTATCTTGCTGAATTTTCAATTTTATGGGTCGCCTCTACTTACTGCAAGGTTTTGTTGGGTGAAATAGGGTTGATCAAGATAGAGATATGCATCAATCTTTTGATACGTTTCTGGAAACAAAGGGCTTGCCTACCAGCTTCAGTAAGTGATAGCATATCTGTTGAGTTGTTGCCTGGACTTTCAATTTGTATTTTCTTCTTGTTGGATTTTGTTACTGCAGTTGCTCTAGCTTGTGGTTTTAGCATTGCCAGGATGGTTTTAGCTGGATTCTATCTCTCAGCCTGATCTGGAGTTTGTGCTCTCGCTTGTTTTCTATTTGTATAGAAGTTCATATTTGAGATGTGTTTTGGGTGCATTCTTTTGTTTATTTTCATCCATGCTGCCAGCTACTCGATCTGATTGGTTATCGTAGGCTTTCAGGAGTATTCTTTGTCTTAGCTTATCTGGAGTTGTTCGGAACTGATATTTGCTGCACTCGGTGAATGTCTAGACCTCCTTGCTTGCCATCTAAACATCTTCAGTTAGATATCTCTGGTACTTTGTGCTATCAATCTCTTGTAGATATACTTGGTGAATATCTACTGCAAGTGTCTTCATCCATTTTTGTTGTGATTAACTGGCGTGTTTCTAGATGTACCGGTCTGGTTGTGAGGTATAATTCTCTGTTTCTATTTGTTGGCCTTTTCATGTAGGTGCTTCGTCATAGATTTTTAAAGTACTCAACAAATCAACTTGGGCTGTTTAGGCTCTGGCTATTGGTAATATTTGGCTTCACATCTTTTAGTCAACAATGTTTTCGCCACTGTCAGCTCATCAGTTTTTTCTTGGTGCTGTTTGTAAAAACCATATGTAGTCCCAGATCACATCCATGGTTGTAGTGTACATCATTTTTGCAACCTATTTTGGGTCCCTCCAATCATTGTCAATAGTTTGTTCTTTCAAATTCCCGTCCAATTCTTCCATGTGGGGATATCATTGTGATAATAGTTGATGCGGTAACTTCTGCGAAAATTAGTTTTGGGGTGATCCAACCATGTATATAGTTTTGAAGATATAAATAGGCTTTATGTATCTGCTTTGGCATTCTACTATCAGCGATTTTGGCTTCTTCCCGTGCTGTAAGGTTATTTTAGAGCTATTTGATCAAGATACGTGCATGCTGAGTGTGAAGAACTACTTTAAACTCGGTTTTTAGGGTGATCATTATTGTGCTCAGTTCTGAAGATATAAACTATTTCAAGAGATGTTTCTGTTTGGCTGTCATCTATCCTTTTTGGCGTTCTACTATCAGCAATTTAGGCTTCCTCCAGTGCTGCTTACTATTTGATTCTTTCCAAGCTATATTAAGAGACACGTATGCTGAATGTCAAGAACACAACTACTTCAATTCAAGCATTCTGTTCTATTGCTATGTTGTTGTCTCTAGTATTTCAGGACAGGGCCTGAAGATAAATTGGAAAGTTGAATAGTAAACTACTTACAAGGGAGTGATAACTAGTAAGAAGTAGCTCTGTCCTTGGAAGCAATAGGCTACATCTAGGCATTGGTATGTCGTATATTTCATATCGAAGAAGTTGACGATTTATGAGGATGGAATTTTGGTATGGGTCTTTTAAGATATGTATGCAACTACTTGATAATTTTGGATCTTGTTCTAAAGAGTCGTGTCTTGTTGCTAATATCTTCTGTATATCCTGCTTTTTTAAGGGTTTCATGCCCGAGTTGACTGAGTGATAGTGTTGGGAGTTTCTAACCCACAGGGGGGTGTGCTTGGTGAATCTCATTGATTGTCACAGATTTGTTTTCCCGTAATTTCAGCTTAATATTTGATTGTTAACCGACGTCCAACATGATCTTTCAGGCAATTTTTTCCCCCAAAACTTTATATTTGTCTTCATCTCCTTGTAATTGGATTTTAATTGGAATTAAGTAATACCTATCATATGTGATTCGGCATATCATATATTGGTGCAATTCTATTGAACAAATCACATAGCTTGTCAACTTTTTTGGTTGGATTTTGCAAGTTGTCGACTAGTTAACTTTCCAGTTTAGGTTGAACGCTTGAACTGATTAAGCTCCTTGATGAGATTAAGCTTGCTTTTGAAGGTTAAATGATACAATGTGCTGGCCAATCAAGTAAAAGGAGTAATATTGTTGAAAGATGGTTCTAAGTATGTGCATTATTGTAGTTATATGTCCCCCTAATCTTGAGATAATTTAAAATTAACCCCCAACCCATAAGTGATCTTTCAGCAATCTTTTCCTTTAGCAATTTGCATTCCTAAGCTAAAAAGTAAATGTTCTGAAGAGAGAAAAGAGCAATAATATTAGCAACTGAATGATCAGCTGTTACTTGGAAGTGGTGGCTAGCCAGTCGGCAGATCAGATTTTGATAGCCTAAGTTTGAGTTCTTTTTATATGGATGTAACGGGATGGATAAATCACAAGTCTGCATTTCGTTTATATACTGGTATGTTGTCAATTTTTTAATTTTTGCTGATTTATACTGCATTATTAGGATTGTTATAGTAAGTGAATAGCAAGTCTATCGAATTTAAATTTAGCTGATTCTCATTTTAGATATCCATGATCTGTGTCCATTTATACAAGTCTGCCTTCTCTGTTTGTCTTCCTGGATCAGTCATTTATATTTCTTTCTTTTCAATTTATATAAAACCTTTGAGATTAATTTTTTGATGCATGCTTGAAGTTGAAATTGAAACCTAAAAACTATATGATCTGTTTGTCCACTCGCACAACATATGCATTGTCTATAGAAAGTAAAATAAAAAACAAACCTTTCTGTTGCTTGCTATTTGTACTCGACTATTTGGGAAGAAGTGTCTGTCATCTTTGTGCTTTAGTTAGATATAGGTTTAGGTGTGTAACTCCGCCTGTGCTGCAAGCTTGGTTAGCACAGCCGGTCTCAAGCCCGGAAAGAGGAGAAGGGCACATCAATTATATGATATGCTACGTTCACTTCTTGTTGGTTATTTACTCATATGAGATGATCGCTCACGGTGTTCTTGGTAATAATATTAATAGACTGGTTAAGACTGATGTCAAATAATCAATGAGTTATTGAGTATATATATAGCACGCATTTGGTTGTCTGTTTCTGTTGCAGTCTCCCATTTGTGTGGTTCTGATATTTGGTTTCGTGTGGTGATAATGGTTATCATTAGTCTGCGTAGCAGGCATTTTGTATTATGTTGCCTCTGTGTTCGAAAAATAGGTTAGGAGGGGGAGACGAAATGTAATGCTTGCCAGAATATACTTATATACATGAATGAATGGATGGTATGGCAAAGTTCAAACATCATGTATTTTGCAGGTTTACATGAATCTGCGTATGAATTGACAATCATGGCTGCTAATTTCTTCTCATTATGAGAAGCTTTTTCTTCAATAGTTTTATATTTATCAGTCACTAGGGCATTGCAACAAGGACGGAGGGAAACAAGAAACACTTGAGAAGCTCTAATCTCCATAACTTTGCGATGCTCAAGAGAACATAGATAAAAAGCATCAACAGAGCCCAGCTTATCAACCGTAGGCCAAAATACTACCGCTACAAAAAGCACTGCAACAAAAGCTAACATCATAAAGCACTTGCATCTACTTGTGCTGGCATCAACCTCCTTAAGACGACATCCAATCCAAGTCCCCACCTCCATTTCCGACACGTTAATGAGCAATTGTTGTTGTGCTTAAAGCTAAGCAAATTGGAGCCACCCCTGAGAAAGCAGAAGTTAGAGCTTTTGTGGAGGAATTGACCCACATAACAACTACTAGGAAATGTGAAACTTGGGAACGACTTTTGCGAATTTTAAAGAAATACTTGGAAATATCTGCAAACAAGTATTTCACCTTTACTTTTCGGCCAGAATTTAGAAGTAGCTCAACACATGCTTCTTAATTCTGAATTGCTTATGCTTATTCAAATTTCTGTCATTAATTAAAATTCTATTTTAGACAATAGTACCTTTATTAAAATATTAATATTCCTTAACTCACCTTTTATATCTATATAGAACTCTATAGTTTATATTATCATTATTTTCTTTCTTTTCTTACAGGAAATTTTAAAATTATAATAAGAAGTTTGATAAAAAAAATCTGTAATTATTAAGTAATTTTTTATAGATTTATTTTTCTCTTTTCTTAATTTTTATGAATTTAATTATTTTGTAATTGGCATGGCATAATCCGAACCGTCCACGTGTTGCTCCGCAAGGAGGCCACGTGGACATCCAGATAATCTGGACTGGACCAAAGAGCCACCTGGATCCAGCCAGGTCGAGTTGTCGAGCTCAGGTACTTGGGACGCAGATGAGCCTCTCAGGCCTTGATTGAGCTGGCCTCGTCGGGTTGAGTGCGGGTCATAAAGCGATCCAGAATCCTTATACCCGCACCCTCGAGTTGGGTCATGATACATGTAACGCCCGGCGCACATGACGTCACATCCCCCGCACCAAGACCCGGACCCGGTTGAGAAATAAAAGTCCAAGCCCGAATCCGAAGTCAAGGCGAACAGGGACACAACACACACTCACTAGGCTAGGCGGGACTAACCCTTAAAACCATAAAACCACATGCATCAGAGCTCAATAATTGAAACCATAATGCGGAAGCATGAAAGTGCATATCCAATAAACAATATGAGCTACGGGCTCTACAATAATTCGATACACATACAGCACGGCCTTCACAGCCTCAAGAACAGAATATAAAAAGCGCCGAGAATTAAATACAAGAATTAAATATGAGTGTGTGTACGATACTAGACTCTAACGAGACACTACAAATAAAGACTCCCGCCTAGCACTCCAAAGAGGCAACCCTGCACAAAACAACTGAAAACAAATCCGGGTTCAGTCTATAGGAGACTGGTGGGTATAAAACGGGGGGCGTAAATATATAATACGACAGAATTTAAAGCACGTTCATGCAAGCTATAATCCCAAAAGAGGTTTTATAAAATTTCCCAAGTGGGCAAAAGAACAAAATACAACTAATGGGATTATAACAATCAATTTCAATTCAATAACGATCATTAGGTCATAAGTGAGCCCGGCGTAAGGCTTAGTTCTCCTTCCTCCACCTCGTGTACTATCAATTCAATTCAATTC
>JBBMKE010427394.1:0-10545 GCA_037834125.1 Lippia alba | reverse complement strand
TTTGCATATAAAAGTTACAAACTCACCCAATTCTCGTGGATCGACCTCTCTTACTATTATTTACAATTTATTTGTATCCGGTACTTGGGATTTATTATTGGTGGATTCGACGCCCATCAAGCCGTGTCGCATTTAATTTTTTTTTTAAATTAGGACACGGATCTAACGTGTCGGACACGTGTCGGAGCCGTGTCTGTGTCCTACACTGCACGTGGTCGTTTTTGGCCGTGTCCGTTCTTTAGAGACACCCACACTATATACACATAGAGCAAAACACGTATTAAATAGAAAGGTTATGAATCAGAGCTATGGCTTTGCAAACCAAAACATTTTCAAAGGTATAGCATAATATACATAAGAGAAAGCCTAACCCTATTCATAAACCAACATAACATAAACGTAAACATGTGTCTGGCAAGTACGGTCCTTCTAGCCTTACTTCTCAATTATATGTATAAATACCGAAAACATAAACCATGTCCGCTCATACGTCCATGGTGGTTCAGGGAGCAAACCCTCACCACCTACTTACATACGGGGAAGCGATCCCACATCATGCCTTCTCCGGCACCACCGAAGGCTCAAAGCACTACACCTCCTCAACCTCCACGAGTCGAGCATAAGTACCTAAAATGAGAATTGCGCACAAGCTTAATTCCGACGGCCCTAGCCATCCCGGGTGTCCTTACCCACAATTTTCGGGGCCCAACATACCTTATCATACTATATGCCTATGTTTCAAGGCACATCTTGCAACATATCTTAACATAAACGTACTTAAGACTTTGGTAAGGAAGAACTGATTCTGAGTTCTTTTCCCCGTACGGATAATAAGAGCCACTCAAGGATTCATATCCATCTGGACTTCTACTTTAGGCAACAGAATCGTGCAGAGATTCTCTATAGAATCGAACTAAAGCTCCCAGCTAAAGACCACCTAAAAGAGGAGCAAATCAGAATTTGGCCAGATAATCTAGCTTTTCCTTTGGGTTTTGAGATTGAAATTTCAAATTTTTAGAATTCCTATACGGGTTGAAGGTTGTACAGTGCGATGGTGAAGAGATGGGTTTTGAAGGTGGGGAATAATTTGGTTTCCGACGGAGGCGTAGAGAAGGTTGTGATGAATGATGAGGGAATAGACGACGGCGGGTCCATCGGGTTTGAGGGTGGTTAGATGAACGACAGTAACTGAAGGTTATCCGGCGGCCGGATTGAGAGAGGAATGGTTGTTTATGTATCTTTATTTTTTTAATACATACATATATATACATATATATATATGTGTGTGTATATATATATATATATATATATACATATATATATGTGTATATATATATATATATGTGTGTGTGTGTACAAATATTTAGAGTTAACTCCCCAAATGGTATTAGAATTTTCAGTATATTCTCCAAGAAAAAGAAACTTTTAGTTAACTCCCTATTTTATTGATTTTTTCTTAACTCCCTAGTTATTTGATAAAGGAAAAACTCGGATCCCTTATCTGGACCACCAGGCTGGCGCCACGTGGTAGCCAATGTGGACAGGAAGCTCTCACCCCGACCCAGGACGTGCCGAATATCCGACCCAACACTTGATCATGGAGAGAATTGCTAGCACGACAGGTCGTGTAGACGGCTCGGACCTAGAAGGCCAGTCCGACCCAGGTGGTCGACGGCGCTGATCAGTCGCGGCCCAGGGCTTGCTGTACTAACGCATTAAATGTGGATTCCCTCCACCTAAAGGACTATGTCAGGGATCTCTGTAGGGACTGAATAGTGCTTTTACGGCTAAAGCACTGTTCCGGTCACAATCTTCGCCCTCTGAGAGCATACCATGATCCACACCTTTAGGAAGGTGTACTAACATGGACACCAACCTCACCTATATAAGTCATCTACTTAGTGAGATGAAAGTAAGCTTTCATTCATGCATAACACATTACCTACATTCACACTCTTTCGACCCAGAACTAGTCCCTAACTTGAGTGTCGAAGTGCCAAAAAGGGTCCAACCCCCATATTCCCCTTTTTGGCCTTTGAGCTTACATTTGTTTCTTGGTCCTCAGCTAAGAAAGCATCAGAGTTCTTCCACGCATATAAATTCTTAGGTGAATTGGAGTCCTAATCTACCATCCGCGTACACAGCCGGATTTTGACATTATTATAAATGATTTAATTATTCCCCATTTAACCATGTTGTTGAATAATATGACAATTCCTTAAAATTCAAATATAGTTCTACAAAAATATAATTTCATACTTTATTTCAAAGAAAAGTTCTTCATTTAATGCTCAAAATTTAAAAGTAAACAATTCAAATTAAGATCAAAGTTCTTAATTTAACCTTTAATTGTCGTAACACAATAATTCCTTAATTCTAGATATAATTCTACAAATTCAGATATATTTTTTTTTATCTCTCCAAGTTTTCCCTCATCCAATTGAGTGAAAGACTAATCTCACAAGTTAGCTGAAGGCGCTTATTGCAGGGACCTCTCCCAACGTAATTTTTTACATTCACAAGGTTCGAATCTAAGACTTTGCTTAAGTGAACTCAAGCCTCTATCCATTTGAACCAACTGCACGTTAGAAGATATTAATGTTTCATATTAAGGTAAAGAGTCTTCATTAAGTTATTTTACGTTGCATAATAAGACAATTTCTCAAAATTCAAATATATTTACACAAATACAAATGTAAATACTTCATATTTAGGATAAAATTTCATTTAACTACTCATTAATTGCTAAATTACACAATAATTCCTCAAATTTTAAAATATAGTTCCACAAATGAACAAGTAAATACTTCAAATTAATGTAAAAATTCGTCATTCAACAACCAATTGTTGCGTACACAATAGCTCTTTAAAGTTTACATATAGTTGAACAAATTCAAATTTAAGTACTTCATATTAAGATAATTAAGGGTAAAATACGCGGTTAATGTTAGTAAATAGTTTATACAAAGTGAAATCTAATTTAGACTGTAAACTAAGAATTTATTTGGATGTGGAAGGAAAAAAAAAATCTAGTCATACAGAGAGTTTTTAACCGATCTATATATTAACTAGGAAAAATTTATTTGCATCGGACTCCGGTTGGTTTTGGCTTATTCGGATAAAAAGTACACTAATTTGCTTATTATAGATAGTTGTGGGATTCTTTTGCTGCCAGAAAAGTTAGTGTACCTGAACGGCTAAATTGGAGGAGATGATATACAATTTTGCAAATTTTCCATATTAATTGTATCTAGTTTAATATATGTGGGCCTCAAAAATATAAATATATATATATAGGAAAAATTACATTTGACTACCCTATATTTAGGTCTAATTACAATGCAGTCCATCATTTTTAAAAAATTACATTTTAGTCCCTATAATTTTATTTGATCTGAGGTCCCTACAAAATCATCCCTAAAGTTTACAAAAATAACAAAACGATCCCTACAAAATATGATTTTAACAACAAACCAGGGGTATTTTGGGAATTACATAACGGAACCCTAGGGACCACAAATGGTTCTCAAAAGTTAGGGACTAATTTGTAATTTTCTAAAAATCGTGGACTAGGTTGTAACTTGTAATTAGGCCTAAATGCAGGGTAGTTAGATGTAATTTTCCCTATATATATATAATACAGGTCATTAATCATATACATATGTACATAAAAATTAGAAATATTAATTTTTAATATAATTTAAATAAATATATTCATATTTTCCTAACAAATAGAATGAGAAAATATTTTGTTTCAAATTTCTATAAGAATATAAATTATAATATTATAATTGAGGATGCCTTAGTTGCGGTCCCGAAATGTGGAGGGGTAATTACTCTACAAAAATTGCATTTTTCCTTTTCTAAAAATAAATTTATTAAATATTATTTCAAATACTTATGTTATTCTTATGAATTTTTAATATTTCTTTATTTTATAATTTTAAAGTATAGCAACTATTATTTTTTATAAAAATAAAATTTATTTCATTTTGTTGGTGTTTTATTAGATCCTTTATTACTTATATGATTTTTTAATATTTAATATGATTTTTTTAAGAAAAAAAGAATAAATATATATTTTTCAAAATAAGAAAAAAAAATTAATTGAGTGAGTTTTAAAATGCCACATTAGCAATAATGTTTGACATGACCAGCTTGATTTTGCCACTTTGGATAAATTGACACGTAGACAAGCCACATGTACAAACGAGTCGGATTTCCGTCTGGTTTTTGGGTTTTCGTCGGAAATTCGCATTAATTGCAAATTTTTTTTTATAGATGTGGATTATATTTGTCATCGAAAAATTTATTGTACCAAATTTACTGAAATGGTAGAGTTAGTATACTGATGGTGTCGGAATCGGTAAAGGAAGGTTTTAACACCAAACACTTTCTATTTGTGTGAAAGGGAAGACCATCACAGGTAATCGAGCCTCAGGAATTGGGTTCCTAACGAGCATGGATTCTACCAGCTAGGGTAACACCAAGGAAGAAGAAGATGAAGCTGTAAGGAGCTTGAAAAGTGCAGCAATCGGGTATTTCCAGTTCAGTGTATGTGTTTCTTGTGAGTGAAGAAAGCGGTGTGTAGAAGATGAAGATTGCTTGGAGAAGGAGTGAAGTGATCCTTCTATATATAGTTTAGGGGCGAGGGGTATTTAGTAATAATACCCTTGTGGTCCTGCAATGTTGTTGCCCTAGACACGTGGCGGGACGTGAGGGCCTGAAAGCGATGGGTATGTGTTATTGTCACCTTTTAGACGGTTATGTCAGGCTATTGTGTCAGCGGCAGTTAAGGGATTAATCTCTCGTGTATTAGGCTGTGCATCATTTTTCAAAAAATGTGGCAGGCTACTGTTACAATCTTCAATTTTCATATACCGACACATACAGGTTGGAAACTGGGTTGGATATGAGCCAAAAAAGAAGTAATTTGGGGCGTTTATGGGTGGTCAAGCAACAAAGCAAGGAGATTGTTCTGAGATTCAAGGGAAATATCCCACATTGCTGTAAGAAAACTCCTACTATTTTTAATTTATTGCCGGACTACAATTAACAAGTTGCAAATTGTTGCAAAGGCGGAGTGATAAGTTCTTGGGTCCAAGATCCACCGAATGCAGCAAGTTCATTTCAGTTTTAAGATGTGAGCAGCGTTTGGTGCTGAAATTAGTGAGTTGGATTGAGGTTTTTACATGTTTTAAGGCCTGAAACGCATCAACCATTGCCTTGCCCATTAACACCCTGCATTTTTGCTGCCCGTAATAGATTTACATGTAAATTCTGAACTTGTACGATGTCGTTTTCCAAAACTATTTTAACTGAATGTTCTTAACATATTCAAGGTCATCTATGTCAATTTTGGTGTCCATCCGTGATATGGCTGATGGTGGAGTTACAGAGGATAGAAGTGAAGTTAGAGATGATAATGGCGTTGCTGGAATAATGGTGGATGAGTCTGGCGAAGGGGAAAGAGTCAGGCGTAGTGTTCGCGTAAAGCAGAAGCCAATATGGCAAAGGGATTATGCAATTTCCAAGTTCTAGTAGGAGTCAAGTTTTCCTTTTGAGTATCTTTAATTATTGCCGATTATGTTTTAGTTAATTATTGCTGCTAAGATGCCCTGGTTTATGGGAACATTATTTGTTGGTGTTGAACCTATTATTTTCATTATTCAGCAATACATAATTTCGTTAAACCCTAATTCTCTATTTTTCTCACTTCAACCTCACTTTTCACCCTCTAGACGGGCTCTTTCTCGGATTGTTCTTGAGCTCGAGACAGCTCTGACGTCTCTGATGATTTAGTCCGAATCATTTGGTGCTTTCATTGAGTTCGTGATGGCCGATTCTGTTAGTGTTAAGACGCTTGAGGAATTTAAAGAATTGAGCGAAACGAATCAACGCAAACTCTGAACCAGGCGGTTCAAATGCTGCAGCAGCAGTTGGGCGTTTTGATGGCGCAAGCACATCTTAACGTGATGGTACCTCAGCGGGAGGAGGTGCCGCACTAGTTCGGGGGCAACGCAGCTACCAAAGTGCTTTTGGATATGCCCAATAGCGATGGTTCGGATCCGTTGGGATGGTTATTTCAGGCCCAGGAATATTTTGTGTTCTATGGCATTCCGAAAGAGTCCCCGTTTGCTAATGGTGGGGTTGATGATGGAGGAAGCAGCGCTGGATTGGTTCCAATGGCGCCAGCGCAGCCATCTATTGGAGTCATAGGCGGATTTTGTAGCTAAGTTCAAGCTGCGATTCGATCCGTTACGTGGATTATTATGGCATGCTCCCCAAGGTCCAGCAAACCGGTTCCGTGGCAGAGTACTTGTCGGCATTTGAAAAGATTTTGGTTAACGACACTCATGTTTCGGAATTGAATTTGCAATCTTTATTTCATGCGGGGTTGAAACCTCATCTGCAGCATGAAATTCTCCTGATAAAGCCGACATCTTTATCCGCTTCATTAGCCTTATCCCGGGAGTTGGAAGCTAAACACAGTGCTTGGTCTTTGCATTCCCAGCCCCGACAGTTTGGGGGTTCGGTTGTTACGAACCGGCAGCAGGGCGTGAGTCCTAGAGGACAACTTAAGCGACGGGTCACACCACCTCTTCTACCGACACCGGTCTCGAAACAGTTCTCTCCCGGTGGACCTTTTCCGAATATCCCTATTCGGCATTTGACTCGAGAGGAGCGGAAGGCCCGTGAAGATAAGGGATTGTGTTATAATTGTGATGCGAAGTGGTCTCGGGGTCATCGTTGTGGGCGTTATCTGTTACTTATGGGGGATGAGGAGGATGTGGTTAGCGAGGAGAACGAGAGTGATGACAATGTGGCTGTCACGGCTAATGTGTCGACCCTCAATAGCATCGCTGCGGGCTAAACACCCCGTTCGTTACGGTTGGATGGCATGATTGGGGAGATGGTAGTGAGTGTTGATCGACAATGTTAGTACTCACAATTTCATCCATCCTTCAGTTGTGGTGAAATTGAGTATTCCCGTGAGCGAGGTTCAACCCTTTCGCGTTTTTATGGGGAATGGTGCGACTCTGTTGTGTAAGCAACAGTGCTTGGGTGTAGCGATTTTGTTGCAGGGCCATACGTTTTCGGTGCATGTGTTCGTGCTTCCGGTTCATGGTTCTCAGGTGGTTTTAGGAGTACAATGGTTGTGCCTTTTAGGGCGCGTGGCGCATGATTATGCGAATATTGGCATGGAATTCGTGTGGGATGGTACAACGGTTTTGCTTTCGGGGGGCACCGAGGCACCAAAAGAGGTTTCTCTACATTATTTGTGTACGTTACAGGCGGCAGAGGATATTTTGGCATGTTATGAGCTCATTTTAGACCCCGCATCCGAGACTATTGAAGGTCCGGGGTTCCCGACAGACCTTCCAGTGGTCATATTGGGGGTCTTGCAAAAGTTTCAGTAGTTGTTCAAGGTTCCACGACCTTGCCTCCCCCTCCCTCGATGGAGTGACCATCGTATTCGCCTACTTTTGGGGTCGGTTCGGTCAATGTTCGGCCGTATCGTTACCCCTACTTTCAGAAATCGGAGATTGAGCGCTTGGTGCATGAAATGTTGGAGCAAGGTTTGATTCGACCGAGTCGTAGTCCTTTTGCTTTACCCGTTCTCTTAGTTGAAAAGAAAGACAACTCGTATCGTTTCTGTGTGGACTATCGCACCCTTAATGTCGTCACCGTGCCGAATCATTTTCCCATTCCGACGGCGGATGAGTTATTTGACGAGTTGGGAGCTGCCCGCTATTTCACAAAGCTGGATTTGCGATCGGGCTATCACCAAATACGGATGCATGAAAGGGATATCTATAAAACATCTTTTCGGACTCATGAAGGGCATTATGAGTTCCGGGTTGTGCTTTTCGGCTTAACCAACGCACCATCAACGATCAGGCTTGCTTGAACCGGCTTTTTGCTGCCTATCTACGTAAGTTCGTGATTGTATTCTTGGATGATATCCTAATTTATAGTCCATCTATTTCAACGCATGTGACACATTTGGAGGTGGTAATATCATTATTACGGGTTGATTTCTTTGTGAAGCTATCTAAGTGCTCTTTTGCTAAGGAATCCATTGACTATTTGGGACATGTTATTGCCGAGGTCTTTTTGAAGGTGGATAATAGTAAGATTGAAGCTATGACTACCTCGCCTGAGCCAAAGTCGTTGAAACAGTTGCGGGGGTTTTTGGGCTTTACCGGTTATTATCGACGGTTTATCAATCAATATTCTCATTTGGCCTCTCCCCTTACTGATCTTTTGAATAATGAGAGTTTTGAATGGGGACCCGCGGCTTTTCAAGCTTTTACCGAATTAAAAAGAGTTATGTGTGCAACACCTTTTTTGCGTTTGCCGGACTTTGAGATCCCGTTTGTGGTAGAAACCGACGCATCGGGTACAGGCATAGGGGCAGTGTTATTACAATTGGATCAACCCATTACTTTCTTCAATAAAAAACTGGGCCTGTGCCGTTTGGCGGCATCGACTTATCACAAGGAATTGTATGTCATCGTCAAGGTGGTTCAGAAATGGCGACAATACTTGTTAGGACGGGAATTTGTCATTCGGACTGACGAACGAAGTTTGAGAGAGCTTTTACAACAAGTAATACAAACCCCTGATCAACAATTTTATGTGCGAAAACTGTTGGGATTCCGTTTCCGCATCGAGTATAAACCAGGCGCATCCAATGTCGTAGCAGATGCTTTATCGCGGCGTGAGAATGGTGAAGTCATTGGTAACCTCGCAGCTATGGTATCTCAGCCGGTGTATGAAATTATTGATTAGATTAGGGCTGAAAATAGCTCTCAAGATGATTTGAAGAACTGCCATGAAGAGTTCTTGAGGGGCAACTTGCAGGCATCATTTACTGTACGTGATGGCGTGGTTTATTATGGGTCACGTCTGTGTGTGGGCAAGGCGTCGCCATTGCGGGCTGTTGTTGTGCGAGAATACCATGATACGCCTATAGGAGGTCACGCGGGAGTTCACCGGACTTTTCAATGCCTCGATTTGGTGTTTAACTGGCCGACTATGAGGGCCGATATTCGGGCACACATTGCTCATTGTGTTACTTGTCAAACCACTAAGTTTTTTTACCCAACCACCTTCGAGATTATTACAACCACTGACTATTCCGGATCAGATTTGGGAAGAAGTTAGCATGGACTTTATCACGGGGTTGCCACTTTCTCGGGGATTTACATTCATAATGGTGGTGGTTGATCGTCTTTCGAAGTACGCGCATTTTGGGGCTCTTCTCGGAGATTTTGATGCGCATAGGGTCGCCCATCTATTTACAGAGGTAGTGGTTAAGCTTCATGGAATTCCGACTTCTATAGTGTCGGATAGAGACCCGATTTTCACGAGCAAATTTTGGAGAACATTGCATGAGTTGAGCGGCACTACTCTTAACTAAGTTCAGCATTCCATCCACAGACCGATGGGCAAACCGAGGTTATGAATAGAGTTTTGGAGCAATATTTGCGGTCCTTTTGTCATGATCGCCCAGCACGTTGGACGATGTTTTTACCTTGGGCTGAATACTCGCAGAATACGAGTATGAATGCTAGTATTGGAATGTCGTCTTTTCAAGATGTGTATGGGCATTTGCCTCCTGGTTTGCTGCCTTATCGCAAGGGCGAGTGTAAGTTACCTGCTGTGGATGTGTTATTGGTGGAACGAACTGAATTGTTGCGTGGTTTGAAGCATAATTTGTCACAGGCACAACAACGTATAAAAGCTGTGGCAGATTCTAAAAAGCGTGATGTGGAGTTTCGGGTTGGATAGATAGTTTTGTTGCGACTCCAGCCTTACCGACAACATTCTGTTGCTCGGCGAAGGTCACAGAAGCTTGCTAAATGCTATTTTGGACCTTTTGAAATATTGGAGCGTTTGGGTCCGTGGCGTATCGGTTGAAGTTGCCGGAATCTTCTCGAGTGCACCCCGTGTTATTGCAGAAATTTAAGGGGGAGACTAGTTTCGTGGAGCTGAGTGTATTACCGGATGATCTTTTAAATGGGAAGATTCCATCGAAACCAGTGGTTGTTCATGAGATTCGCAGGGTGTTGCGGAACGGTCATCTTCAAGACCAATGGCTAGTGCAGTGGTCCGATGGATCTCTTGATGATGCGACGTGGGAACCGGCGTCTCGCATTCGTCGTTTTTTCCCTCATTCGACCTTGAGGACATGGTTGCTTCTAAAAGGGGTGGGAGTGATATGGCTGATGGTGGAGTTACAGAAGATAGAAGTGAAGTTAGAGATGATAATGGCGCTGCTGGAATAATGGTGGATGAGTCTGGCGAAGGGGAAAGAGTCAGGCGTAGTGTTCGCGTGAAGCAGAAGCCAACATGTCAAAGGGATTATGCAATTTCCAAGTTCTAGTAGGAGTCATGCTTTCCTTTTAAGTATCTTTAATTATTGCCGATTATGTTTTAGTTAATTATTTTGCTAAGATGCCCCTGGTTTATGGGAACATTATTTGTTGGTGTTGAACCTATTATTTTCATTATTCAGCAATACATAATTTCGTTAAA
>JBBMKE010427393.1:0-21588 GCA_037834125.1 Lippia alba | reverse complement strand
AATTTTTTAATCAAAAATAATATATATCTTCGAGCCTCGAGCCGAGCCTGCCTCGAGCCTTGGTCGAGCCGAGCCCGAGCCAGGAAAAAAGGCCAAGGCTCGGCTCGGCTCGTTGCCATCCCTAATTACAACGATAAATCCAACAACGAACTAATTATTCGCAATATAACAATTAAATCGTATAATTCCCAAATATATAAATAAATTCGTATAAAATAAACCGAACGTCCAAACGATGAAAGAAAAGTGTCGTTGGACTCACCACGACAAAAGGAACCCAATGAATGAAGAAACGTCGGAATACCGACGCCGGAAGCCGCCGGAAAGGGGCTGACAGTCGCTGGAAAAGTACCTCCGGTGGCCGAAAAATCCTCAGAAGGACAGGATCATACGCCTCGGCCTAACGAACAAAAACCCTCAACCAATTTCAAAAAATACCAAACGTACAGGATTTCGTTGATGAAAAACGGATACGAAATCCAAAGCCAAGAAATGAAATTAAACGAAAACCGTTCTATGAAAATGAAATCCGGACATACCTTTGGAAATGTTGTGACGAGGCCTTCGAAAGCCCCTTACATATTGCCGTAAATTATCACCGAAAAAAGGGCCGGCCGGCTCACTGCCGGTTCACCACCGGTCCGCCGCCGTCTGCCTCTTCTCGGGCTGCCACCTCCATCAGAAGCTCGCCACCACCACCCTGAGCAACTTTTGTGAAGGGACCGGTATCAAAAACTCATCGAAAAACCTCCAAATCTCCGCTTGAAGTCGCGCCATTGCTGCGTTGCCGGAACACCACCGTCAGCCGCAATTTACCCCAAAATGGTGCTGGAAACGAACTCAGGGCATCGAGAGCAGTCGGAAACCGCCAAGGTTCGTCGGAGACGACGCCGGAAAAGATCCGGTGCTGCCGCTATAGTAAAAACCACGACTGGGTTGATTTCAGGCGGCACGTGAAGCGCCGCCGTTAGTCCGGTGGTTGCGCCGTCATGACGAAAACTTGCGTCGGGGCCTCTTCTATTGAATGTGGGGGCGCGTGTCAGCCAAACGCCGCCGGAACCCGCCGCAATCGTGGCAAAAGTTGTGGGGGTGGAGCCACCCTTCCACCGTGCCTGCAACTGCCGTTTTTTCCACCACCGCCGTATTTTATGTCTCGATTTTAGTGTCATTGTGTAGGGCTCATCGAGAGGATTAATTTCAACTATTGGTTCGTCGAATTCCATCGAGAAACGAGCAAGATTGAGTTTGTATATGTTTTCACACCGTGAGTGTGTGTAGATCGCTGGGAGAGAGAGCGAGAGAGCTGGAAGAGAGAGAGTGATGTGTCACATTATGATTGGCTGATGGGGAATTTCTGGATATTTGATCCGAATTCGAACGAGTAAAACGGCCGCAGAACGAGCAAATGAAGTCAAAATTGGGCAAACTCAGAGTCTACGGAGTTCTTTCGATGCCCAGAACGCATTGGAGGGGTCAAAAGGTTCGGACTCTCGTCCGAACAAAAAATGACCGAAAGACCCCAAAAAGAGGAAATTGTAAATAGGCCCCTGAACTCTTAAAGAGTTAGAAATAGGGCCCCGCAACGCTCAGAGTTACAGAATTAAAGGGATAAAACATGTAAACCAACAAGGAAAGATAAATTAAACAATTAAAACACACAAGGAATTGAAATGTGGCGCCAGCTCAGCCGATCTATTAATCGGGTGTCACAACAAGGATGCTCTCTCTCGCCCCATTTCTAAGCAGGAAGTTCAAGCAGTTGTGCAATCAATGAGTGCTTATAAGGCACCTGGTCCAGATGGTTGTCAAGCTTTTTTCTATCAGAGCTACTGGGATATTTTGGGGGATTCTTTATTTGAGTGTCTCAATGATTGTCTCACCAAGGGGACTATACCGGCTAGCATGGGGGCAGCATATATAAGTCTTATCCCGAAAAAGAATAACCTAAAGAACGTTGGAGATTTCTGGCCCGTTGCGTTGTTGAACGTGTCTTTGAAAGCCCTGACCAAACTTATCGTCATGAGAATTAAACCGATCATTTCAGATATTGTGGGTTCATATCAAAGTTCTTTTATTCTAGGGAGAACAACTCATGATAACATTTTAACTGTTAAGGAGCTTGTGCATTCGATGCACAACTCTAAGAGCAAGCAGGGTCTCATGTTGCTTAAGCTCGATCTTGAGAAGGCTTATGATATGGTTAGTTGGAGCTTTCTTCGAGAGACACTTTTATTCTTCGAGTTCCCAGCAACTTTGGTAGAAGTGATCATGGCTGTCGTGAGTTGTGTGAAGCCGCAAGTGCTGTGGAATAGGGACCCTACTGATATAATTTCTCCTAAACGGGGTATACGCCAAGGGGACCCACTTTCTCCTTA
This sequence comes from Lippia alba, assembly GCA_037834125.1. Lineage (NCBI taxonomy): Eukaryota > Viridiplantae > Streptophyta > Magnoliopsida > Lamiales > Verbenaceae > Lippia > Lippia alba. The sequence goes on along the minus strand of JBBMKE010427393.1, from coordinate 19,213 downwards.
CTTATTCGTGTTATGCATGGAAAGACTCAGTTATCTCATTGAGGAGGGCCGAAATTTAGTCACATGTTATTTGCAGATGACATTGTGCTTTTGGCCAAAGCTACTGTGACTAACGCTCATTGTATGAAGGAGATTTTATCTACTTTTTGTCAAGCCTCAGACCTTCGTATCAGTAATAGTAAATCAAAGGTGTATTTCTCACCATGCATGAGGCCGAATAACCACACTAATATCACGTCGGTACTGGGAATTAGGGAAACGGCGCAGATTGGGAAGTATTTGGGAATAAATCTCAGAGATGGTAGACATTATAATGGAGATTTTGCTGTTGTGTTAGAGAGAGTCCTACAACGGCTCTCTAACTGGAAAGCCAAGAACTTAAATCTTGCCGGGAGACTTACTCTTGTAAAATCAGTGACATCGGCGATCTCGATCTATCAAATGCATACCAACTGGTTCCCGATGAGTGTTTGTAATAAACTCGACTCGATAAACTGCAAATTCTCGTGGTCTACGGATATTAGGAAGTGGAAAACTCACCTTGTGTTGTGCAATAAAGTTATCCGTGGTAAAGATGAAGGGGATTAGGTATCAAAGAAGCTCGCAAGAGCAATATTGTAATGCTTGCGAAAGTAGGGTGGAATGTCCTGAAAGGGAATGGGAAAAAGTGGGAGGAGATGTTTCGTGCCAAATATTTGAACAATGCTGATATATTATCATATAATCCGAAGCCGACTGCGTCAAGGCTTTGAAAAGGTGTAGTTAAAAGTATTAAAAACGTGCAGGGGAATATTCGTTGGAGAATTGGTGATGGGAAGGATGTGGGATTTTGGAATGACAAATGGCTTGCTGGAGGGAAATTACAGGACTTGTTTGGTGGTTCCATTGAGGAGGGAGATTTGGATCTCAAGGTTAGTGATATCCTAAATCCTATGGTGGGTTGGGACTTCAGCAAATTACAGACCCAGTTGCTAGAATCTGTAAAAGATCTTATTAAAGGTGTACCAATCTCTCGTTTCCTCATAGGTGGGGATACCAGATTTTGGGATGGTGATCCCTCGGGGAAGTTTAGCTGTAGATCTGCGTATGCAACACTGTCACAGGTGACTGGTATTTGAGATACTTCATGGAGTTTGATTTGGAAGAGTCACCTTCTGAACAAGTTGAAATGCTTCTTGTGGCAACTTAATCATGGGAGCATCATGTGTAACGGGCTGCATAAGCTCGTAATTTGGGTGGAGATGGCAATTACTCGCGTTGCAACGGCGGGGAAGAAACGGTCTTACACCTTCTACATCACTGTCCAAGTTCTCGGCCTGTTTGGAAATGGGTTCTTGAGGAGAGGGATTGGCCGCGATTTTTATAGTTAGCAGATGAGGGATGGGTGGGTAACACTTGGAAAAAGAAGTTTAGCAACATTCTTCCTGACTGTGATTGGCAATGCATCTTTATAGCAGGACTGTGGATGATTTGGAAGTTACGAAACAACTGGGAATATCGTAGGCAGAGAGATTCCATTACCATCACCCTTAATAACTGGAAGGTGATTGCTATGGATATCCAATCTATGCATGAGACTAAGGGGATCAAGAAGGTGAGGGCTATACAAAGTTGGGTTGCGCCATGTAGTGGTTGGGTTAAAATAAATAGTGATGGGAGCTACTACGAATCGAGGAAAACTGCAGCAGCAGGAGGAGTGATAAGAGACGCTAATGGAGTTTGGTTGCTGGGGTATGCCATCAAACTCGGTAATGCGTCGATTACCATGGCAGAGCTTATCGGATTGAGAGAAGGTTTAGCCATGGCCTGGGAAAAGAGGTTCCCCAAGGTGGAAGTGGGGATTGACTTGTCTACAGTCATTAATCTTATCAAGGAAGCTAATACCAGAGGCCATCCATTAGGCATTGTCATCGAAGAGTGTCATGTGCTTATTCGGAAACCTTGGGAGTGTCAGATCAGACATATTTATAGAGAAGGGAATGAGCTCGCTGACGCGCCGGCTAGAAGAGGTCAAGAGATGATGGAGGATAGGATTGTTTGGGATCATCCCCCGGAGGGGCCGGTATCCTAGTTTGTGGTTTGGGGCAACGTTTAGTCGTTTCTGTTGCTACCAAAAAGCAAAATAGATTAATCCAACCTATTAAACAAAAATTCAAATAGTAACATTATTTTTAATATTCAATATCAAAATAATAATAATAATAAAATTAAATAATCCTATAATACCTAATCTCGCCTAAAAACCCAAATAAAATCAACTCTAAAAAGTTAATCCCGTATTAAACGATCCTAATTAGATTCGCATAGATCAGGGGTGTAAATAAGATCGTTGCGTGAACAAGATTTTGAATATTTATAGTTGTTTGTCAGATCAGTATCAATTTCCCAACAAAATAACAATTAATAACAGAGCATAATAAAGCAAATGAAGCACAGGAATAAGCTTACTGTTGAATGGAAAAAAAGTGTAACAATGGAAGAGGATTTTTTGAGGCAAAAGGTAGCTTCAAAGTGGATTGTTGACGGGGAGAGGAACACTAAATACTTCCATTCGTTCATGAAAAAGAAACATTTCAGTGGGTCAATCTCATCTATAAATGAGGGTTATCAACGAATCATGGATCAGGCTGCCATAAGGGAGTCAACTAATATCTTTTTCGAGGACTTGCTGACTTTCAGACAAGGGTGGTAATGTTGTTAGTTCTGAGCAACTAGACTTGATTGACTCGATGCTCACAGAGGATGATAAGCAGACTTTATGTGAACCTTCGAGCTTACAAGAGATACATGAGGTGGTCTTATCTATTAATCCTCTGAGTGTTGTCCGACCAGACAGTTTTGGTACGAGGTTCTACCATTATTTTTGTAGGTGGTTATGAGAGATGTGCAAGAGGCAGTTAATGATTTTTTAAATAGAGTATCTTTGTTGAAAGCATATACAGCTACATTGATTATTCTGATACCGAAGTTAGACAATCTGGGGCATTTGGAGTCAGAATAGACCGATTAGTCTTGGAAACGTATGCAACAAAATCATTAATAAACTTTTGAACTTTCTAGGATTTCTCCGAAGGTGATATCTTTTAATCAGAGTGGATTTGTGAAGGGGCGGAACATCAGTAATAACATTGTTTTGGCCTAGGAAATGGTTCACGTTGTGGATAACAAGGGTAAGACAAAAAATGTTATCTTAAAATTGGACATGGCCAAAGCATACGACATAATGGATTGGAACTTTTTGTATGCGGTTATGAGACGTAAGGTATTTCCAGAACTATGGATTAATATGATTTCCCATTGTGTGGAAATTTGATGGTTTTCTGTGTTGGTTAGTGGTAGCTCGGCTGGCTTTTTTGATTCAATGAGGGGTTTAAGACAGGGCGACCCACACTCTCCATCATTTTTCACAATTGCTTCTAACTTTCTTTCTGTTTTACTGAATAGGATGGCTCATTTGGATACAAATAGTAGATATGGAGGGACAAAAAATGTGGTGGTTACCCATTTGTCTTCGCAGATGATAAAATCATTTTTATTAATAGCAGGTCTAATTCTCTGTTTCAAATCCATGAGATATTGCTAACCTACGAAGCCTATTCTAGGCAAATAGTTATCGTGGAAAAAAGTTTGTTCATTATGGGTAACAGTGTTGGTACCGCGATTGATCATGTGACCAATGTGTTTGGATATAGAAGAGAAATGCTTCCTATCACGTATCTAGGAGGGCCATTGTTCTCGGGAAGAAAAAAGGTGATTCTCTTTGAAGGAATTATAGACAAATTAAGAACTAAACTCTAGGATTGGGAATGTAGGTATCTTTCTTACGGTGGGAGATTACAATTGATAAAATCGATTTTATACGCCATCCCGACTTTCACACTTCAACTTCTAGAACCACCGATTATGGTCATGCAAAGAATTCAGTGTATCATTAATGGGTTTTTTGGTCAGGAAGTTTAGAAACTAAAGCTATACACTGGGGGAGTTGGGAACGTCTTTGCTTTCCTTATGACGAAGGTGGGCTACGGGTGCGTAAAATTGAGAATATGGTTACTTCGTTTGCTTATAAATTATGGTGGAGGTTTAGGTCCTCGGATTAACTTTAGGTCAAAGTTACTCGGAGCAAATACTGCGATATGATACATCCGCTTCGGGCGAAAGTTTCTAATCATAGCTCTACTATCTGGTGTCGTATGTGTGGCATTAGAGAATAGGCAGACAAGCACGTACATTGGATACTTGCAGATGGTTCATGTTCATTTGCAGAAGATAATTGGTTCAATGAACATACACTTTCTGACTTGGTTCTTTGGATGGCTAATGATCTTAGGGTGTATTTTTTTCTGGAATATTATTGAATGATGTTTCTAAACGGTTCAAACATTCTTGGGTCCTGAAATGGCTATGGATGTTGGTAATATACCTAAGCTGTCGGAGGGATTAGATTTTCCTACATGGAACTTAGACTCTAGGGGAATTTTCACACTTAAATCTGCACTTAAATCGGGAAATTTCCTACAGTGCGTTCTAAGAGGGATCGATCTAATTTTTTTCAAGGCAATTTGGAGCCTAAACTTAACTCCAACTATTCATATTTTTATTTGGCAGTTGCTGATGGATTGGTTACCGGTCGATGATAGACTAGAAAGGAAAGGTATTGTTGTTCCGTCAAAATGTTCTTGCCGCGAGGCTTGAGAAACAATCGATCATATTTCTCGAAAAAACCAAAAAAGTATTCGGATTTGGGAATATTTTAATAATTTTTTCGGTATGACTCTTATGAGTGTGGAGGTGCCAATCGATGTTTTGCAAGTATGGTTAACATCAACTCTATTTAGTGGTCGAAAGCATATTCATATTGTGTTCCCGATTTTGATATTTTGGTTTTTGAGGTTGGAGCGAGATAAGTCTAAGCACCAGGGAAGTACTTTCTCTTACCTTAATGTTATTCATAGAGTAAAGAATTATGTGTTCCAGCTTCATCTAACTGGTTATTTGGGCAGACAATGGTGGAAAGGAGATGCTCATGTAGCAAGGAGATTTGGCGTAGTGTTTCACGATGGGCAACCAAAAATATTTGTTAAAATTATTAGATGGCTTAGGCCTCCACAAGGATGGTTAAAGTTAAATACTGATGGAGCTTCGAGAGAAAATCCAGGCCTTGCTGGAGTCGGTGACTTATTAGCTAGGGACCCTAGTGGAACTATGTTGCTTGCTTTCTGTCAAGGAATAAGATATTCTATTAATGTACAGGCAGAACTTAATGCGGTGGTGATTGGAATTGAGAAATTGATAAAGTTAGCTATCAGAATTTATGGGTGGAAGTTAATGCAGAGGTGATTATCTTAATGTTCCAGAGAAAAATGTCAGGAGATCCAACTATACAAAAGGCCATTAAGAAGTTTGTGAAGTATGCCACCAAGATGAATGTAAAGATTTCACATGTTTATAGAGAAGGAAACATGGCGGCAGACTATCTCGCGTCGATGAGAGCCTCTCAGCAGGTGTGTTGGACGTTCCCAGAATTCCCTCTCCCTAAGGACTTGGTGGGTATTGTTCGTATGGACAAATCGAATGTTCCAAATGTCCAGTGTAGATAATTGTTGATGATTGAGCTCTCCAGGATTGGAGCATGTTCTTTGCTCCCAAAAAGGTTTACGTCAACGATTTGTGTATTGAGTTTAATATTTCTAGCTTACTCTTCAATATGTTATACTTTTATGGAAATAACCTGTATATAATTTGTGATATGGGGTGGTGGAATGAAGTGATAGGTTTGCAGGGGATTGATTACAGTTACAGGACTTTGAATAGCTTGGGCCTTTATACCACTAAAAATGAGGTTTGTGATGGTGATGTCACTTATTATTTTATTTCAAATGAATTCCACTTGTTTAATATGGCTCCTACTGATCTTGGCACGGGTACTAGTTTGGCTCTGTTTCGGCTGCAGGTGGAGCAGATTATTTTTGCGAGATGGCTAATGGATGAGGTGTCATTTTGGCACGCCGAATTTACCTATGATTTTGACGGTAATATTGTACAAATTGTCCGAAACTATCCAATCATCAATTACAAAAGTCCTGAGAACGTTAGTAATAATTGTGAGATCATCTATTGCTAGAGTTCTTGTTTCATTCTTTTTGCCCGAAGACTGGGCACCTCGGTTGGAGGCCAACAAATGATCCTTTTGAGGTGCTTAGTATGAGGGGTTATAAGTCGCTTATGGGCCACTTTGTTCCTTTTAAGAGCAACGACGCTTCGAAAAATTTGGGGAATATTTTGAATTTTGCCCATTTTCTTTACCAATTCATTATTTTTCGCGGGCATTTGAGTTTTAATGTTATCCATGATCTTTGGATCATGAACAATTATATGTTCTTCTCGATGTTTTAGTTGGTATATATTGGGGGAGGGGGAGCTTTGTTTGTAACTCCATGGCTTCTGTGCCGCTTCCTTTTAAAAAAAAAAAAAGCAAATGAAGCAATACTTGAGATTTAGAAAAGAAAAGAATGCTGAGAGAGAAGATTGTGAATTAGACATATTGAATTTGATCCCAAAACTGAGCTACAACGTTCACGTGCACAACCTATAAATACTGGTCCAAAATTAGTAACAAAACCGCACTACCTCAGGGTCAATCACAGCACAACACATACAATTCCATACTCCAAAATAACAGACTAAACATAAAATAAACTTAAAGTTTTGGATAAAACGACGTTGTAGAGATAATCGTAATCTTCATTACTAAAAGATAGGTGATGCGCTTTTCTTAAAACGTAATCCCCAAAGTTCAACTTCATGCAGCCTGACCTTCTCTTCATGCAATTGTTCAACCCTACGCATCACAGCTTGCATAACATTACCTTCCGCTTGTTTAAGAACTTGTCCCGAAGCTTCAAGTTCTGGAAACTGTAGAATGATGAGGTAACAATCCTCCCATATCACTTCGGTTATAGGAAGATGAGACCGTTGTACCAAGAGCTGAACCACAACTAAATTGTTCCTTTTCACCATTCTTATGTCTAACACTTTGATAGGCTTGAGGGTCATCTGAGACTCCTCATCAAATGATGGCAACTCACTGGTGATTTGATCAGCTATTCCCATATGCAACTTAAAGAGGGACACATGAAATACAGGGTGGATTCTTGCTCCAGGAGGAAGTTGGAGTTTATAGGCCACAGAGCAAACCTTTTCACTGATAGGAAAAGGGTCAGCAAACTTAGGACCGAGCTTCCATAGCTTGCTATTGTGTATAGATAACTGCCTGAAGGGCTTTAATATAAGGTATACCATATCGCCCACCTTAAACTCCCACTCATGTCTACTTTTATCTGCAATTTTCTTTATCCTATTTGTGTAATGTGAAGCTGATGTTTGATTTATTGTTGCGCTTGAGTTCTTTTATCCACAAGTTCTTCCAGTCCCACTGATCTGACTGGCTGAATAGAATTCACAATGAAATATGAAGGTTTGTAGCCATACAATGCTTCAAAAGAGGTGATCCTCAAGGTTGTATGGTAATTTGTGATGTACTATGACTTAGTCGTTGCTAAAGCGTCTCTTTCATTGCTTAGGAAACATCCTACACATACAACGAAGATAACTTTCTAAGCACTGGTTAACTCTCTCAGTCTGACCATCCATTTGAGGGTGGTAGGATGTGCTTAGATATTGTTTTACTCCAAATATTTCCAACATCTCCTTCCAAAATTGGCTAGTAAACACTTTGTCTCTATTAGAGACTACACTGCGTGGCATACCATAAAGTTTATACACTTCATTGAGAAAGATTTGGGCTAGTTGAACAACCGGAAAAGGATGATTTAATGCAATAAAGTGTGAATATTTTGTAAAAATGATCTACTGTCACCAAAATGTCCTCTTTCCATTCTGATTTGCGCAATTGTTCAACGAAATCCATTATGATGTATTGCTAACTTTGCTCTGGAATGGGCATAGGTTGAAGTAACCCTGATGGTTTACTTGTTTGATGTTTATTTAGTTGATATACAGTAAAAGCTTTTACAATGTCTTCCACATCCTTCTGAATTCTTAGCCATAAGAAAATATTCCCGACTCTTTGATAATTGCCTTGGACTCCAGAGTGTCCTCCCAAACTTGATGAATGCAGATCCAAGATAACTTTCCTCTTAGATTAGAGTGTTTTCCTACATAAATATTGCCCTTATACATAAGAACTCCTTCTCTGTAACTGTATAAGGATAGATTAAAAGGAGACAAGATGACTTTAGTTATAACTTCTCAGGCTCCTGTATCTGTAATGTAGCTGAGATGCAATTCCCTTCCCCCTTCTAAAAGGGTGTAAAGTGGTCAGAGCATTGCAACTTCCCTCATTTTCATTGTTTCTCCGGGAAAGAGCATCAATAGTTGTATTTTCCTGCCCTTTTCTTGTACTCAATCAAGTAACTAAACCCTAGAAGTTTGATCAGGTATTTGTACTGCAGCGGGGTTGAAATTTTTGATCAACCAAGTATTTTATTCTGCACTGATCCGTTAATGATGAAGGTACTCTGTAGTAGATAATTCCTCCACTTATCTACTACTTGAATGATGGTCATTAATTCCTTCCCATAAACTGACATTCCCAGAGACCTTGCACTTAAAGATTTGCTCATGTATTCTGTAGGGTGCTTGTCCTGCATTAATACAACTCCAATCCCGTTATAGCTGGCATCTGTTTCTAGCAGAAATTGTTTTAAAAAATCTAGAAGCGCCAATACAGGAGTTATCCCCATTGCTCTCTTGAGTGCCATAAAAGCTTTGTCAGCATCTTCATTCCATATAAACTACTATTTCTAAGTGAGATTGGTCAATTGTTTAGCAATGAATCCATAATTCCATATGAATTTTCTATAATACCCAGGCAATCCCAAGAATCCCATTAAACTTTTCACTGATTTGAGAGTGGGTCAATCTATCATTGCTTGAATCTTGTGAGAATCTGCTGAAACACCTCATTTTGTAATTATGTGGCCTAAGTATTCCACCTGATCTTTCCCGAAAGAATATTTTGAAGCTTTGGCAAATAACTTTTGTTTCAGTAACACCTCAAACACTGCTTTCAATTGCTTTATGTGATCCTACAAACTTTGATTGTAGATTAAAATGTGATACGTTGCATATTCGTTGAAATATTAGGCCTAGAATTGATTATATTTGACCCACTATTCAATTTGATTGTGGATAATTGATTAAACTCTGTGTTTTATGTAGAAAAAAAAGGTGGAAGAGTTCGAAGAAAAATTGGCACAAGCATATGTCTTTGGAAAATTGCTTGTTGAAGAAACCCACTAAAAGGCCATCTGGATTAATTAAAAACATAAGGTCCATGCAACATTAAAAGTTAAAATCATCAAAAGTGGTAGCACGTTTCTACATTACTTGAAGAACATAATTCTGGAGTTATTGGCCCGATAACTATTTTTGAACTACAAATACAAGGAAGATTGGAGACACCAGAGACGCTTGATACATAAGAGATCACGCAGCAGCAGCTCGGGAAAGAGAGGAAGAGAGTTCGAGCAACAATTAGTTTATTCCTCTTTTCCTTTTTTCGTTTTTCATTTGGAATATTATGTTAACAATTCAACTTCGTTTGCTTAATTTCGTTATGAGTTGCTAAGTTTCTTTCTAGTTGGGTTTTCTCAATGTTATGCATTAGGCTCGTGAGATTATTCCTTTTAATTTGACTAGTTTATGTTTTCCGTTTGATTCCCGATTTTCAAGTTATTGTGTTAATTTAATTCTGACTTAGGGCCCAGGTCGTGAAATTGTTGAAACACATATAGTTATCTAATTCGTTTGGTGGTGTTAGCTAAATAATTAGAGTTTGTAACAATCAACACTAGGGCATAAAGTTTGTCTAAGTTTGTGTTAAGGAATAATTCGGTCTAATCGAGTGAGGTATGAGTTGTACTAAACCAATCAGGACTAGTGTTTCTTTAGTTCTTAAAGCGGTTAATTCGATTGAATCTTTGAGAGAGTCTCGATAGGATTATCAGTTAATTAGGGGTGATTATTAGGAGTTTCTTCTAATTACCCTAAAAATAAGAAGAAATGAGGGAGCCAGAGATAATTGGTAACCATAGCTAGTCTAATGTTAAACTGGTTAAAATAATTGAATTGATGATCGTGGTTAATGCATGACTAGGGAAGTCCCAACTAGCTGTCGTTCATTGAGTTTACTTGAGTTTAATTCAAAATTCTTATTTAGTTTAATTGTTGGTTATTTATTTAGTTAAACTCATTATTAGTTTAATTAGAAATCTCAAACCCCCCCCCCCGGTTTTATTTGTTTGTTTCGTTTCCTTGGCATATTGAAAGTCGCAAGTTCACCTAATCTTCGAGGATCGATAACCTTTTGCCACTATTTTACAAGTTAATTGTGTGCGATACTTGAGATTTAATTTTGGTGGTCTCGACACCCATTAATTTTTGGCGCCGTTGCCAAGGATTGGTTGTTAACTGACTTTGTTTTTTTTTCTTATGCCTAGGAACCTTCGTACGGGACAAATTCTCTTGTACGATCATGAGATTGAGAAGACCGTAAGAAAGCTTAGAAAGTGGGTTAGATAAAGGAAAGAACAAATATCAGTTGGCAAAATTTCAAAATTGTTTGAACTAGATTCTGATTCTGAACAGGAGTTCGAACTTGAACAACCTACTGACGAGAAACCTGACAGTGATCACGGTCAGGATATGGCTCAAAACAGAATACTTCGGGATCTTGCCCGACCTACTGAAGCACAACAGCCACTGTGCATAACCTTTCCAGACCCGCAGGAAGGCTTTGAGTTGAAATCGGGACTCATCCATTTGTTGCCAACCTTCCGAGGATTGGAGAATGAAGATCCAAAAAATCAAATAAACTCAAATAAACTTCCTTAGATCCGAACAATCTAAAAAGACCAACACAAACTTCCTTAGATACTCACTGAATATATTATCCATCAAAGACTGAAAAGTTGTAGGGGTATTTGCAAGACTAAAAGGCATGACTCTGAATTCATACAACCCTGTAGAAGTAACAAAAACTGTTTTAGGGATGTTTTCTTTGTAAACCCTGATTTGGTGGTAACTTGATCTGAGATCAATTTTAGAGAAGACACTGGCCTTTCCTAACTCATCTAACAACTCATCAACCAAGGGTATGAAGTAACTATCCTTGACTCTCAGTGCATTTAGCTTTCTATAATCTACTCAAAATCTCTAGCCGTCATCCTTCTTTTTAACTAAAAGCACTGATTATGAAAAAAGACTCACACTTGGCTGTAAGATCTCATTCTTTAGCATTTCTTGAACTAGATTTTCAATTTTACATTTATGTGTATAGGAATACCTATATGGTGGTTTTTTAATACTCTCTACACCAGACGTAAGCTTAATATAATGATCATGATCCCTTTCAGGTGGTAATCTTCAGGCTCTTTGAACAAGACTTCATATTCAAATAACAAAGGTTTCGGTTCATCATCAATATCCCAGTCTTCCTAATTTTCTCCAACTATTATCATGCACAAATAACTGAATGATGCTCTCCCTTTCTTCTTCAATAGCTTCTGCAACCCTTTTGTAGATATCATTCTCAAAGAAGCCTCATTCTACTTCCCTTGTAAAGTGATTAACTCTTCACCTTTGAAAAACTTCAGTGTTTATTTATCAAAGTTCAGAGTGATATCACCCAATTTTCTTAAAGCATCAACCACTACTACTAAGTCACAACCCTCCATCTTGTGTAATCTCACATTTGTTTTGAAATTATGACCACACATTTCCCACTTGAAGTCATTGCACTTAGAATCACAGTGCATCCTTCCTCGTCCAGTTGTTGTCACTAACAAAGGGTAAGTGCACTCAATACCATACCCAGCTTTTTTAGCAATATCTGGGTCCAAAAATGTGTGTGCTTCCAGAATCAATAAGCACAATCATGGTGTTCGTTTCCACTTCCCCTTGAAGTTCTATAGTATCTGGAGTTGAATGTCCAACTGGTAGCATTGCTGGATATGTGGAACTTAATATCTTCAGACTCCCCAAGGTTGATAACATCAGATTCTTCTTCATCTACTTCCTCACAGATGACAACAAATAGTTTTTTGCATCTATGTCTAGGGTGAAACATCTCATTAGAGTTAAAGTAGATGCCTTTCTTCCTCTTGGCCTCCATTTTTTCTGCATTTAATCTCCTCATAGGTGCATACTTATCTGAGTTTGAAGAGGTAGGTTTCTTCATACTCTAATCCCTAACACCAGTCTTAACATTCCAGCTCTTAGGACCAGTTTTTTAAACTCTACCCATGAAATCTAATAAACCTTATTGTTTCATTGCAAAGTGAATGACCTTCTTTAATGTAGTTGGAGTTAGCATTTCCACCATCTGACTTATCTCCTCTTTTAATCTACTAATATAGCTTTTAATGTAATAGTCCTTAGTGAGAAATCTATTGTGATTAACCGTAAAAGACTTCAATTCTTCAAATTTCAGAGTGTAATCCTCCACAGGTTTATCTTGTTTAAGCTTATTAAACAGGCTAATAAGGTTACTCTCCCTCTATGATGAAAATCTCTCAAAACGCCAAACTAGAGAACACATCACACCCCATATTCTCTTTGCCATCAACATAATTTAACAACTAATTATCTGCCTCACCCTCCATAAGCATAGTAGAGATCACCATTCCTCATAGTCACTCATTGGATTGAATAAAAAATATTTGTTACACATTCTTATCCATCGCCTTGGCTTACTGCCATTAAACATAGGGAAATCAAACTTGTTCTTAAGATTAATTTTTCCAGTTACCTCTTTCACTTTGAGAGTAGGTGTTGGAAGAATTCCTCCTTCTCCATAATGTCTGGTAGTGCAAAACATTGGATCTACAAAACTGCTAGCCTCTTTCCCTTTACCCAAGTTTTGCAGAAGCTTGGAGATTTCATCCAACTGGGACTTGATGTTGTCCTGACCTTCTTTGAGCTTCTTAGTAGCAGCTTTGAGCTCATTATTGACATGATTTATTTTATAAAAATAACTATATAATCTTCCAAATTCAATGTGACACCCGGATTCTTCACACGTACAGGTACGCGCCACGTGAGAGTTTATTTATTATTTTGCATTTATTTTCATATTTAATTGATGCATTTCATCCCTATTTTCATTCTTCCTTGAACAATTTGATCAATTTGAATTACGTGATTATTTGACTTATATGCTTATTTGATCAATTTGAATTATTTGTTAATCGCGTAAGTGGCAATTTTGTGATTTTGATTGCTGAACGTGTTCAACGTGACTTATCTGAGTTCTGGCTTTTTTGCATGTTTTTTTTCGGTTTTGTGGCTTCGTGTGTTTAGTTTTGGACTCAAATGTTAAGTTTTTCATGTTTAGGGGTCATTTGGTAATTATGACCTTTTTGAGTCCTTAGGTCGTTTCTTGAGCTAGGAAACTCAAAATCAAGTTCCGACACCTTCGTTGTGTTCCATTCGGTAAATGGGATTCAACGAGACCAACCACGTATTTTTCTGACCTCGTTTCGACCCCCGCATCAATTTGTAGACGCCAGCGTACATAGAAATATCTTGGTGGGACCCTTGGCTTTATTTTTGGGTGGACTTTTCCGCTTTTCTGTTCCCCAATTGCTGAAAATCCCTCTCCCTCTCTCCCATTCCCCACGTTTCCAGCCAAGAAGAAAGGAGAAAGAATCCCCAAGCCTCTAAACTCCATTGAAGCTTCACACCCCAAGCTCAAGACCTTCATTTCATGCATCTCTATTGTTCTTGGTGCATTTATATGAATATTTGGGGTATATTGAATGCTATTCTTTGGTTATTTGTTGAACCCTTGGCATGATAGTGGTGTTGGGAGGTTATGGCATGTATGAAGAATGTGGGTTTGTGGGGATGTGCTTGAATTCATGCTTTATGGCTTCCTATGATCATTATATGAGCGTATATGAATATTTGATGCATGAAGTTAGAGTTTTAGATAGGAATGTGGCAAGATTACTTGGACCCCTTCCCCCTAGCTTGAGCTTTTGCATGCTTTAATGTGTTAGCAATGTGTATGGAGTATTTTGGCATCAATTTGTTGAGTTTTGAATGCATTTAGGCCATCTTGTATGCTCCTTTGCCGGTTTGAGGCTATATGTGCGCATTTGGATGTTTTGATGATTATGTGTGTATGAATCCTTGATCTCTCAATGATTTGTGAATCTTAATATGTTCTTATATGAGTTAGCATGTTTATGAATGTGTTTGCATTGGTTTCAGCTTGTGTTTGCTTGCTCTTTTCTTGCCTTGGACGAATTGTGCACAAAATGGCATTTTTGGGGCCTTTGAACATAGCCCGCCCGGGCTATTTTACTCTTGAAAATAGCCCTGCCCGGGCTAAACTAAATTTTTGTTCTAGAAACATAGCCCGGCCCAGGGCTATTTCCTTTGTAAAATAGCCCGGCCGGGCTATTCTCTATTTTTCCCCTTTTGTGTGGTTTTGTCATTTATTCGTTTCTTTTGGCTTCAGTGCACCTTTCCCACCCCCAATATGATTCCTAACTTGTTATAACATGATTGTATGTATGTTATCTTTTTTATATTCGAATTTAGATTGATTTATATGCGCATTTTGGAGATATAGTTCATTAAGCACTTTTGGTACGTTTATGCATTCCATTGCATTTCATTGCATTCATACGCATCGCTGAGCGTCTATTTAGTTCATATTTGAGTCTAAGTCTTGGGTTGTATCTCTTGTGTTTCAGCTCTACCTTCGGAAGTCAAGGAACCCGAGGTTTAGGTGTCCTTTGCTCGCTCCGATCCGTTCCTTTGCCTCTTTTTGCTCAGGTGAGGGTTAGGACCTATAGTTATGAAACCTATGGCCTTAATATGAATTGATTTAGAATCCTTGCATGTGGTATACTTATAATACGTATAATTATGGGTGTTTTATGATATGAGTTTGTTTTGTGAATAACCTTCGGGGTTTATGAAAATTGTATACATATGAAGCATATATGAGTTTATTTTGAATCCAAGTACATTTTCTTTTGAATCTAGCGAGTTTGCCCTGAAAGATGGGACTTTTGGTATGATTTATATGAGTTTGGGCCCTCGGATTGTGGGTAAGGAAGACCCGGGACAACCATCGGGGTTGCCGGTTATGACCCCTGTGCACTTTCCATTTGAGACATACATGCTGTTGTATGGCATATGATCTTGAGCCCTCGGTGAATAACCGGGGAAGGCACTTCGTGGGCTAGCTACCCCGAGTGTATATGAATCCCTATGGGTGAAATGGGTTTGCTACCCGATCACCACGGAGTTGTGAGGATTGAATTATGATTTGAATCTTATGAATTCAGAAGTTGAAGGATACCCGTTCTCGCCGGGTTTTATGTTTCTTTATGGTAATTGTGGAACGAGTTGGGTTTCTTTGTATCTATGTGTATCTTTTTATTTCTAAACTCGTTTTGACTAGCAAAACCCCGACTCGGTTCATGATAGACCCTTTTATAATCTATGCTTTGCTCTCTATTATATATTTATGTGGTGTGTGTTGCCCCTTCACGCAGTCAAGTGGGTAGACTGACCCTCGTTTCTTCACTTCTTTTAGTTGCAGGGTTCTCGAGGTAGGCGGGGAAGTCTTCGAGTCGTTGTGGTCTTCCTAGTGTAGGTCGAGTTGCATCATTTGTATTTACTTTTGAATACTCTTTCTAGCATGTATATAAATCGATCATGTATATCTTAGATATTGTATCTCTTTTTGGCTCGAAGCCATTGTTTATATGATAGCTCTACTTTTGGATCCTGAGTGCTTTCACATGTTTATTTTCTATTTCTGCGCGCTCTGTTCAGGGTCTAGCCCCACTTAGCCTAGTGTGTGAGTGTCTAGGTCTCAGTTTGCTTAGGCTTAGGCTCATGTATGGACGTCCATTTCATATGTGAGTTTGGGCCTAGGTGTGGGGGATGTGGATGGCCCACACTAGGGCGTCACATCTTTTTTGTGGTATCAGAGCTCTAGGTTGCAAAACCGAAGCTCTAGTGTTGTGTCGGGTGAGTCTAGGTCGTTCGGCTTAGGACAATGTGGTTATGTGCGCATTTATGTGAGTTATTTGTCCTTGTCTCCTGAATGTGTACATGAGCATGAGCTAATCGGCATGCATAGATATTTGGATTGCTTGATTTTGTAGGAAATTATGCTTCCACATTGTCTCCACCGCTATGATAGGACTCCTAAGCTCAGCATCATTAGGATCGTTCTCCTCGCTATGAGGATAATGTTCTCCTACCCCATCTCTACAACAAGATTCCAGAGACTTTATGGAAAGGCTAGCAATTTACTTGGATCAAAGGATACAAGAACGTGCCCACAATTAAGCCCTGGATACGGAATTGCCGAATGAGCCACCTCTTGACTATACACTTGAAACCGCTCGGGCTGACTTGATTGACAATCCCTTGCAAGCTTTGTGGTCTATTAAAGCACGTGAGAGAAGATTAATAAGCATGGAATGGCACCTAGACAAAATTACCATTTTGACTCGGGACTGGAAATGGATGGAGCTGATGGAAATTTAAGAAAAAGTGGAAGCATCGGTGCATAGATCAATACGAGCCGAAGCAATAGGGGGTGAACCTCCATGTCCGAACATTTCAAAGAAAGATATGGAGGTCCAGTTGCTACTATGTGTTTGGAAAGGCGTGCTATTGTTTCATCAAAGGCCCAAAATGGAAAGAAGGTCTTCACATTACATCTAGAAAGAGAAGCACTACTGAGCAATTCAAGCTCCAAACATTGTTGGAAGAGATTTAGCTGATATACAAAAAGGTGAGGTGCATGCTTACTATGGTGCCGAAGAAGAGATTAATTGGGAAACATTTCGAGGGAATTCTGGAGATTGCTACTTACAAGGATTTATGACTTGAGGCAAGACTCGATGACACTTAAGGAAGGACATGCGAGATACTCTAGGAGCGAAGGATACGAACAACCGGACATTGGACACCAAGGAAGCTCTGAAGGTTGAGGACCAAATTGTGGCGAGGAGGAAGGACTCTCATTCTGGACGAGGATCTAGCTCGGGATGCAACTAATCGGGAAGAGGCAGCTTACAACAAGCATTACTACTGGCTAAATTGCATCAAACAACTCCAACCCGAGGAACAAGCTCTACTTCTATCACTATCGACTGCCTTCAAATTCAGTGATGCTATTGCAAAGGGAATTACACAGCTGAACACTGCTTCAAATTGCATAGGAGGAATGCTATGGTTTCGGGGTCACGAGCCGCATGGTGAACAATTGGCTTAGGAACCGAAAGCAAGAACAAGCCACGGGAAACCAAAGGCCACCATACAAGCATGAGCATATGCTCTTGCAGTGAGGAAGAAGAAATGAGCTAACGTGGACCTGAATACTGTGCTTAAAGGTACTATAAGCATACATGGCATATCATCACATGCATCGGTCATTTAAGACCGTCGTTGTTGCTGCTCTTGTTGTTGTTTACCTTCTTTTACGTGCCCTTTTGCTTGCGCATGCCTTTGTTGCGAGTTTTCTTTTTTAGAGTTTTGGTGAGAACCTTGTTGACGGGAGTGCTAGGTGAGTTGTGAGAGTCGTGTCTCTCTGGCCAAGTAGTGGAGATGTTGATGCAAGAATATAAAGTAATACTTGGTTAGTTACACACACCGGGATGCCGGATTTGAAGAGACCGTTATTGGAAGCTCAGATTAAGGATTTGGAGTTTCCGAGTTGGCGGTTTGTGAAAAAGGGATCCGAAGTCGAGGGTTAAAGTAGATGATACAGGTTTATTAAGGTTTGGAGTAAGAGTATGAGCCCCGAAAAAGTTCAAACGGATCGTACTCGAGAAGGTTATAACAGAATACGGATGAGTGACGCTTGGTTCGCAAGTTCGCCCAGTTTCTTCAAAGTAAGGTTGTCCGATGAGTGTTCCAACTAGCCGAGTCGAACATTCAAGGAGTTGTAGAGTTGCATAAAGTTCCAGCTAGTACAGTTTAGGACAAGAATCTGCGGTTTGCTTTAATCTCTTGACAGAATATACGGAGGCAGTGGAAACAAAGCTTAGGTTCTATTCTGTTTTTCATTCTCAGAAAGACGAGAAATTCGAGAGGTTGATTCAGTGCTTGGGAGAATTTTTCTAAAGGTGTGTGATTTGGATTCTGGAGATAAGTGGGTTGAACATTTTTTTTTTCTCCGATTGAGTTTCTTACAACAACAGCTATCATACCTTAATTAAAATGGCTCTGCACAAGACTCTTAAAGGAAAAGTGCCAGACTCTGTTGTTTTGGGACATCGAAGATTGAAAATGGGTCTAGAAGGTTACGCTGGGAAAGGAGCTAAGCTCAAGGAATCTCGTGACAATGAGACTAAGAACGTTAAGGAAATTAAGCAAAGGATGCAAGAAGATTATGGTTTTATACATAAGCCCGATAAAAAGCAGGAAGGCAGAGAAAACTAATTGGGTTATGCATCGGTATCATTTGAGTACGAGGGAAGATAAAAGGAAGGCGAATATGTCATTTCAAAAGTGTTCTTTCAGCAGCAGGTACAAGTTACTACACTAAGGGAAGGAGACAGTTAGGATTTGTCGAGACAGGGTTTTCTCAAAGCATCTACAAGGAAGAGCTTCTTACGGGTTGGTAAAGGCGGAAAGCTTAATCCGCGACTTCTTGGCCCTTTGAGATCTTGAAAAGAATTGGGGAGACGGCTTACAGATTTGGATCTAACACCAAATTTAATCGAGAGGTACAATTGGAATCGGACTTGAAAATTATTAAGCACCAGAAGCAATCCAAGACCGGACGATTCGGAAGTTAAGGGTTAAGAGAGGGAGTTCCCTCGGTCAGAGATTTGTAGTGGGATCAGAAGTTCGGAGAATCGGCTTTGGAAAAATGAAGGAAAAGATGAAGGATTTGTATCCAGAGTTGCTTGAAGTCAAGCCGGACTTGAGGACAAGTCCTTTTTAAGGGGGGAGATTGTGACACCTTGATTCTTCACACGTACAGGTACGCGCCACGTGATAGTTTATTTATTGTTTTGCATATATTTTCATATTTAATTAATGCATTTCATCCCTATTTTCATTCTTACTTGAACAATTTGATCAATTTGAATTACGTGATTATTTGACTTATATGCTTATTTGATCAATTTGAATAATTTGAATT
>JBBMKE010427382.1:0-10545 GCA_037834125.1 Lippia alba | reverse complement strand
AGTGTGGATCTTGGTCTGCTAAAGGTGGGCTGAGATGGTGACCGGAACAGTGCTTTCTGGTGGAAAGCGTTGTACCTTCTCTGCAGCCACGCCGTAACAGCGTCCTTGGGAGGCCACATTTAATGCGCTCGGCGGTGGAGGGAATCTGCATTTAATGCTCGCATACGGAAGGCTGGGGGTCGTTTCTACCGTCCACCTCGGTCGAGTGTGGAGCCCGAGTCGCGACCGCCAATCGCGCGAGGTATGTTTGGCAGATTCCTCCAAGCGGTGGGTCGATGATAAGCTCGTGCTCTGGGTCAGAATTTAGGGGCGTCCCTTTGTCCACGTCAGCTGCCACGCGGCGTGCGCTAGGTGGGCCATGTAGGAGCTCCGATTTCTCCCTTATCATGTTTTTCCCCAAGTCCATTGGTACATTTATGTTCCTGTGGACTTTGAGATCAAGGCGTCAGAGGCGGCGCAGCCTCGACCTGGGGGTTTGTTTCGACCTGCTGGTTATCGAGCTGGGCCCAATCGAGCGAGAGCGCAAGTGGGGTGCCACGTATGCCCTTGCATTAATGAGGTGGGTGGGAAACATTAGGTTTTTACCTCCTCTGGGTAATGATTACTTTTTGAAAATAGATCGTGCTTAGCACGCCTCTTCGTGGAGCATTAACTGCAGCCGTTTCTGGGACAGAGCATGAGCGGATCCCTAACGAGTAACGGTTGAGGCGTGTAACCACGGAGGGCCACGATTGAAGGTAGGGTCTTCTCAGCACCTAACCGCCGTCTATAAAAGGGGGATTTAGTCCGGATTCTTCTATTTTCCTCTTGCTTAAGACTTCAGAGCATATAGAGAGAGAGAAAATCGCATAGCACCCTTGCATATTATCCCAGAAACTTTCAAAGGTACGCACTAGTTCTCCCAATTTTTCTTCTTTTCCTCTCCTCTTTTCTTCTTCCATTTCCATCTTTACACACATGGCCCGCACCAAGAGCACCCATCGCTTGGAGTTTTACGTGTATGAGCTCCGAGACTAGAGAGAGTTCGCGAAAAGAGCGGCGGCATCTGGGGCTCAGGCACCGGAGGAGGGTAGGGAGGAAGCCTCGGGGAGTGGACACGCTCAGTCACAGGAGGACCCCGGGCTTGAGGCATTTGCGAAGCAGATAGAGCGGATGTCCGTAGGGAGTGAATCTGGGTCAGAAGCCGAGGCGGCGCCTGTGAAGAAGAGAGGGGGCCAGAGGAAGAAGGGGGCCCAGAAGACGATGAAGTATTATCACGAGTTTCGGGCTGACGTTGGGAAGTCGGAGAGGGATACAGCGGAGAATCGCCTAACTGGGTTGGGGAAGGCGAAGAATACGTGCAATGCGATTATCCCCTCATCGACCGACTACATGGGGTCCCCACGGGCAGGATGCATCGCCATGTCTCTCCAAGCAATTGAGTATGGATTCCGACTGCCCCTGTCGCCTTTCCAGGTCGATCTATTCAACGCCTTACAGATTAGCCCGGTACAGTTGCTCCCTAATGGGCACGCCATGATTACAGCCTTCCGGGTGTTGATGCATTTCTTGGGTCAGGCAGAGAGCATGGAGCACTTCACAGAACTGTTCTCCGCTTCGATCGATGTCGCTGCCTCCCCGGATTGTAGGGGGTGTGTGAAATTTCAATCCCAGGCGGGATGTAAGTTGTTTGATTCGACCAAGACCTCACACGGGGTCGACTGGAAGACCAAGTGGGTGTTCATTAGGTGCCCGGGAGGCTAGAACGGTTTGGAGCATACCTCCTGGAACAACGTGGCGGAGACAAGGTTGGACAGGGGGAGGGTAACTTTGCCCAACATGCTGATGACAGCTCTGAGACGGGTGGCTCCCTTGGACAGGGATATGTTCACCACTTCCTATCTGCTCCAAAGTTTGGGATTGGCTCCGGGGATAGTGAGGCACGGGAAGATTAAGATTGGTGATGACATAGTGGATCTTTTCAAGCCAAGCACGTTTCCATAAACACATTTTCTTTTCTTTCACTTTCACCTCTTGTTCGCCTTCTTCTGGGTCTGACCCATTTTCTGTTTGCAGGTACGATCATAACGCTCACGAGAGATAAGGCTGCCATGCGTAAGGCTCTTCAGAGGGAGAAGGATTTGAAGAAAGAATATGCAGCGAAGGGATTGTGTAAGGCGCCCTCGGCGGCCGAGATCGCACTCCACGATGGATTGTCGGAGGCTCACACTATCGACTGTGTGACGAAGCTGAGCAAGGCGGCAGGACAACATTGGGATGGCATCATTTCGCCGACCGCACAACAAGATGAGGTGGCCGTGGGCATGGCGGGTGGCTCGCAAGGGCCGCAGGAAAAAGGAATCACTATGGAGATTGTTGGAGCTCCTGAGTCGGAAAACGAGCTTAAGACGGACCCCAACATCAAAAACGTACCCCGGGGTCGTCGCACTGGAAAGAGAAAAGCCACCGAGCAAGAAGAGGCTGCCGCGAAGAAGGCTTCGGGGCAGGAGAAAAGGAAGGAGAAGGCGACGGATGAAGGCGCGGCTCGACCATCGACCGCGATCCAGGGAGCCGGCACTCGTCCCGCCAAGCTGAAGATCCCCGCCTATCGAACGGCTGCGCCCCCGGAATTTCATATGCTGCCAGAGGAATATGAGGAAATTGTGAATGTCCCCATTTTTGAGGGAGCCCGGTACCCATTCGGCATCTCCGAGTTGGACTCGGAGGGGAACGAGAGGAGAATCGCGACCGACCCCTTCGACCCGGATGCATTGGCGGCATGTTATCACGCTCTGCAAACTCTGGTAGACCACGCGGAGCTGGCGAAGGAGGATGATGCCACCTTGATCTGGAATATGGCTGGACATCATGTGGCGGTAAGTGATCTGGGCCTTCACTTTTCTTCTCTACTTTCCCTTTAGTCGGCTTCCTAGTCTCGTTTCACTAATGGGCTATTCTTTGTTGTTACAGGTATCTGTCCGGTTGTACCATCTTGCCAAGCGGAGTGAATTCAATCGTAGGGTGTGAAGTCAACTGTTGTCAGAGCGAGCTGGTGTGCTGGACGCTAAGAGCTGGCAGGACGAGTGTGCGCGCTTGAAGAAGGTGTTGGAGGAGTCGCAGGCCGACCACGCGGCACTGTGAAAAGCATGAATGAGCAGCTCCAAGCTTCGATCGTGGAGAAATTGAGCTTGGAGGTCGAATTGGCGAACCTCCGAGGGAAGCAGGAGAAAATGGAGGTGGAGTTGGCATCTGTGCGTAGTCTTCTTGACAACAAGGAGAAAGAGAAGGAAGATTCGTACAAGAGGGCCCACAAGGTGGGAAAAAACGACGGTTGAATCCAGGGGCACAACAGCGGGAGAGACTACGGAATTAACTGTTCGCTCTGGCACATAGATAGGTTGTTGCCATCGATCCGGGATAAGGAGGTCTGGGACTTCATCAACTCAAACGCTTTGAGACGGTTGGAGGAACCCCAGCCGTGAATGATATTGACTTTGGGTTCTTCAAATGCTTGTCCTAGGTGCACCGGTGCCATCCCATTCATCGCGAGTTGTTCCTAAATACCGAGAAGATAGGGTTGGGGGATCCGTTCTACTCCGGGGTGTTGCCAGAAGAGTTCAATAACCGACTGAAGTCTCTGGAGGAAGCCATTGACAGGGAGAAAATGGACTGGTCAAAAGTTACCTTCGACTGGGCCACCACTTGGGCCGATATGAAGGCGGACAGGAAGCAGCCGAGCCTGGAGGATTTGGAGATGCCTGCATGGCAGAGTTTGGAGGAGTCGAGGAAGCAACTGCTCGCTAGCTATAAGGCCGAAAGTAGCGGACAACATCTCTTTGTTGGTCCTGTAAAGGCCTTTTTGTAGAGTCTGCCATCTGAATCCCAGTGAGTAGCTTACGGCTTTATAGCGCAAACGCCTTGTTGCATTCTTGTCTGCAGGTAAGGTACCATTCCGGAGGTACAAAATGTACTCATCTAACCAACATGGCTCTGCTGGGTCGATGGAGCATATCATTTCTGTTTCTCCATCAATCGCTCGGCCCTTACTTGAAAGGTAGTTGATGCTTTGATCCTTTGTGCCCCGCATTCCGTTGGCGAATTTTGATAGGGCATCCGCGCGAGTGTTTTCCTCTCTGGGCACTTGTCGTAGCTTGAATTCCTTGAATTCTGCAGCTAACGACTTGACTTTTGCTAGATATTGATCACGGAATCTTTGCGCCCTTCGTAGGAGCCATCAACCTGACTCGCATCGAGCTGGGAGTCCGTTGTTATTGAGATCCTTTCTATCCCATGTTCCCTGGAGACTTTGAGGCTTGTGATTAAGGCTTCATACTCTGCCTCGTTGTTGGTGGCTGGGAAGTCGAGGGAGATGGCGAAATCAAGCTCTTATCCTTCTATGCTCACTAGGAATATCCCCACCCCTCCCCCTTGGGAGGTTGAGGAGCCGTCAACCGACATCGTCCATAGAACCGAGTGGGCAGTTTGTTTCACCGGGTAGTTCTTCTCAATTAGAAAGTCTACTAAAATCTGTGTCTGGTATGCTGCCCTGGGTTGATAACTGATATCAAACTGTCTTAATTCAACCGCCCACTTGGCAATGCATCCTGCGGCGTCTGGCTTGACCAGAACTGAGCGGAGCCCTTGATCGGTGAGGACCACGATTGAATGGGCTTGGAAGTAGTGTCTGAGCCTTCAGGATGTATGCACCAAGGCGAGGTCAAACTTCTCGATTTCCAGGTATCGGATTTCCGGCCCATGCAGGATCTTGCTTACATAATAAATCGGCAGATATTTTCGGTCGCAGAGGGCCACTAAGACGGAGCTGACTGCTTCCTCCGTGACCGCCAAATAGAGGTACAAGTTTTTCCCAGGGATAGGCTTGGTTAGAAGGGGAGGGCAGGCCAGATACTCTGAGCCTCTCGAAGGTTTCATCGCACTCGTCTATACATTTGAAATTTTGATATTGCGGAGAATCTTGAAGAAGGGGAGATTTTTCTAGGATGACCGAGAGATGAACCTGTTCAAAGATATAATCCGGACGTCACGTATGGTGTGGGGTCTGTTGATGCTTTTAAGCGCTAGGATCTTCTCTGGGTTTGCTTCAATTCCCCTCTGGCTGACGATGTAGCCAAGGAATCTACCTCCCTCCACGCCAAACGAGCATTTGCTCGGATTCAGCTTCAGTCGGTACTTGCGCAAGAGGTCAAAAGCATGACCCAGGTCACTAAGGTGCGACTCCCGGTTCTCAACTTTGACGATCATGTCGTCAACGTACATGTCCATGGTCTTCCCTGTCTCTTCTTCGAAAACCTTGTTCACCAACCCCTGATAGGTGGCACCTGCATTTTTCAATCCGAAAGGCATTACCTCGAAGCGGTAGATGTCTTTTACCACGATGAATGCGGTCTTTTTCTTGTCATCTGGGGGCATAAAGATTTGATAGTAGCCTTGGAAGGCATCCATCATGCTTAGGAGCTCGCAGCCCGTGGTGGAGTCAACTAGTTGGTCGATCCGGGGAAGAGGATAGGGGTCTTTGGGGTAGGCTTTGTTCAGATCAGTGAAATCTTGACACATTCACCATTTGCCGCCAGTTTTTGCTACTAGAACAACGTTGCACAACCAGTCCACGTACTTGGCTGGTGTAATGTACCCCACATCCAAGAGTTCGTTGACCTTTTGGTCAATTATTTTGTTACGCTCGTCGCTTTGAGTCCGGAGGCGTTGCTTGAAGGGGTAGAAGCTTGGGTCCACATTCAGGTGGTGCTGGATGACTCTGGGGTCAACACCGACCAGGTCCAAGGAGCTCCAAACGAATAAGTCTGCATTCTTCCATAGGAATTGAATGAGCATGCATTGTTGCTTTCCCTTTAGACTGGCACTGTTGGTGGTCTTTTCATCGTCGTCGGGGACCAAATGTACGGGTACAATGGCTCCGGCTGCCGCAATTTTTCCATCGTCTATCTTTCTCTTTTTTCGGGCAATGGTGGAGGTCATCTGTTTGGAGCACATCTCCGTAGTAGGATCCTCCGGGTCGGCCAACTCAGTGTCGATAAAGTCATCTATGTGCAGGAGTGGCACAATCTTTTTGTCAGGGAGCTTAACTTTCTCCATGGAAATGGAGTAGCCTTCCCAGGATTCGGGGATGTTACACCTCAGCTCCCCGATGCCATGAGGAGTGGAGAATTTGAGGGTTGGTGGTAGGAGGAATAAATGGCCCTGAATGCGATGGGAGGGTGCCCTACTATGACGTTGTAAGTAGAATGACATTCGACCACCAGGACTTCGATCACCTGGGTCGCTCTCTTGGGTAGTTTTCCCATGGAGGTGACGAGCTTGACTCGTCCCTTAGAGTAGACCTCAGATCCGCAGAATCCTGTAAGTGGGGTTTGGATGGGTTCATAATCAAGTTTATCATGCAGATTCATCTTTTGCAAGGTAGAGTAAAAGATAATGTTTGTCGAGGCTCCATTATCAACAAAGGTCTTGTGAATGGCATAGTTAGCTACATCGAGCGTAACTACCAACAGACAACTCGACACAGTATCGTCCCGTAGCATCACTGGTACAAAATCCCTATCACTAAAGGTGATCTCTTGCTCCAGCCATTCTTTGTCCTGCTCGATGTGCATCACTTCTCTAGGGCCATAGAGCTCTCGGCCGGCTTCCCTCCTTGATCGCTTGCAGGCTGTCTCGGAGTCTCTGCTAGCCGAACCACCTGCTATCATGAAAATTTCGTTGGTGGGCAGGTTGTGCTGGTCCTCATCAGCCGTCTTTTCAAGCGGCTGCTTGCGCCCTCTCCGGGCGGGTGGAGAGTCTTCTCGATCGAACGTTTGTTGGGCCCGGTCGTCCAATTTTCTGACGAACTCAGTCAAGTGGCCCCCTTAGATCAGTCGTTCGATCTCATCGCTTAAGGAGATGCATTCGGAGGTCCAATGACCATATTGCATGTGGTAGGCGCACCTTTTGTCGGACTTCTTGGCCTTCTTTGTTTCTTTCAGTTGTTTGGGTTTCTTGAGCAGTCCGCAGTCTATGACTTCATAGATCTCCTCGATCGGGCAGGCAAGGGTTGTATATGGCTTCTTTGCCCCGCTACCTGAGGGTGTCTCCCTCTTTAAACGCTACTCCATTCTGTTGGAGAGCCTGGAAGGGTCCGACCGCTGTGGGTCGGAGCGAGGCAGGCGGTCGCGCGCCTGCTCATTGCTACATCTCTCATTTCTCTGAGCCTGTGCTTGGCTGCTGGCCTTCACTTCTTCCAAGCACATGTATTTACGCGCAATGGTCATGACCTCCTCCATGTTCTGAGGCTCCTTCAGGATCACGTTGTCAGCACACCTTGGGTGACGGATCACGTTATGGAGGGTCTGGGTGAGCACGTCAATGTCAGGGTGCTCAACCTTAACCAACGCCTCGTTAAAGCGGGAAAAGAAGTGCCTCAGGCTTTCTCCCTCCTCCTGGACGATAGTGTACAGATAGGTGGAGGGGAGTTTAACTTTTGACATGGATGAGAAGTGGGCCTTGAATTTCCGCAAAAGGTCATCGTAGTCGCGGATGCTGTGGGGGGTGAGTCTCTGAAACCAGTCTTGGTGTGGTCGTATAGGCTGACTTGGGCCTCAAATTTGGAACAGTGCTTGATGGGGTCGAAATTCCCGCTGTAAATGGGGAGATTCGTGGGGACCCTGTCCTCATGTTTAGCGTCGATGATAGCATCACAAAAAGGTGACCTTGCCTCTATTTCACTTCTGTAAGCCTTCGCTTGACGAGGGCGGTGACGCTCTTCTTGATCATGAGGAATGTGTGAAGACACTTCCTCTTGAGGATCTACGTAATCCTTGGCTTGCAGTTGTAGCTGGCGTGGTTGGGGTCTGGGGGGCAGTTGATTTCTTAGGTCGGCTGGACCGACCCAATGCCCCCTGTTGGCCCTCAGATAGGAGTCGGGATGGACCCAAGCGCCTAATCGGTCGAAAACTGGGACGTTCCTTGGGAGAGGAGGGTCCCTAACTATCTCGCTCGTGGTGCCTGCGATGTGTCGAGCCCCGCAGTCGTCCTCTCGCATGTTTTTGTAAATTTGCAAGGGGCGTTCTTCTTCCAATTCCTGCCTCGATCGGGCAGGGCGTCTCCTAGGTGGTTGGGCTCCGTTGTTATATAAGCCCTCTTCTATCTAGGCGCCAAGATGGACTTGGCGATGTCCCCCTATTGCTGGAGCGAGGAGTATGGCCTGTGTTTGGGGGTATTGGCCCTGAAGGAATTGGGGAGGGTGCCCCCAGATATTGGCCTGTAGTGGATGCTGCGGGACAGCATAGGCCATGGTCGGCGCCGAGCCCTGCGCCGTAGGGTATGCCGCATTCTGAGGGGTAATCGCTAGTGGGTTTCCCCTTGGAGGAGCTGGCATGTTGGGCTCTCTGTTTTCTCTAGCTGTCGCGAGAGCCTCCTTAGTTGAAAAGGATGAGCAAACGTGAACTCAAAGGCCAAAAAGGGGAATGTGGGGGTTGGACCTTTTTGGTACTCCGACGCTCAAGTAAGGGACTAGTTCTGGGTCGGGAATGCAAGAGAGTAAGAAAGTAAGAGAGTGAAGGAGTTCAGTTCGCGCAGAAAAGCTTACCTCCATCTCTGGGGAGAGATAGCTTCTATAGGCGAGGATTGTGTGCGAAAACACCTCCCAGGAAGTGTGGATCTTGGTCTGCTAAAGGTGGACTGAGATGGTGACCGGAACAGTGCTTTCTGGTGGAAAGCGTTGTACCTTCTCTGCAGCCACGCCGTAACAGTGTCCTTGGGAGGCCACATTTAATGCGCGCCGAGGTGGAGGGAATCTGCATTTAATGCTCGCGTACGGAAGGCTGGGGGTCGTTTCGACCATCCACCTCGGTCGAGTGTGGAGCCCGGGTTGCGACCGCCAGTCGCGCGAGGTATGTTTGGCTAATTCCTCCAAGGGGTGGGTCAATGATGAGCTCGTGCTCTAGGTCAGAATTTAGGGGCGTCCCTTTATCCACGTCAGTTGTCACGCGGCGTGCGCTGGGTAGGCCATGTAGGAGCTATGATTTCTCCCTTATCGCCGGCAACGAGCCATGGGGTTATTAACGAGGCCCCCACCTCATAAATAAGCAACTAAAATCGAAGTTATAGAGGTGCGCGATCCAAGGATCCGCTAAAATGTTTAAGCCATGGTGCCCACGAAAAATCCAAACAAAGAGATACAGGGCACTCAAAACATAAAACCACCAAGGGGAGGGGCTATTAACAGCCTTCATACAATTTGGGTGGATGATCTCGTCCCTCATGCGAAGTGAATTGATCAGAATTCTCGCCGGCCTCCAAGAGAGGCGCCCAGTCATCCGGACAATATTGTTAATTATCTTGATGTGCATATGGCGGATAGAATTTGTTTCTCCATCACTCGCGTCCTCAGGACTATGGCTATTATTCAGTTGCTGTTGGGCAATATGTACATTGTTACCGTCAAATACCAAGTTGCAGACTTGCCCATATGATGGACAGGAATAAGTAAATCCTAAACCAGTTTTCAGCACCATGTGTCCCAGCCAAAATTCAGCATCGATCCAAACATATTCGTGAAAAATGTCACTGCAAGTTATAATAGGTTAAATTGATTATACTTTGTTATTTTTCTTGGCAATGCGAGTATTAAATTTGTTAAATTGGTCATTTTTAAATATGCATTTTAACATTTTGTCACACATTGATATTTAAAATATTATGGGATAATATGAAAATATATAAGTTTATTTGGAAAATACATAGGTTTGTTCCACATTAATTAATTAGAGAAGTACGTTGAGCTTTTATGATACGGATTTGGTGCAGGTGGATGAGCAGGGGACGATTAGCAAATCTGGAGAGCAGGGTGTTGGTAAGCCTGGTGAGCAGAGAAGTGGAGGTTTGCATGGCGTGGATGAGGATGGATTGGAGGCATCAGTAATAAGGAGAAGCAGCAGGGTGCGTAGGAAACCACGTTGGCAGATGGAGTACGAGACTTAGGATTTTGGCGCGTTGGGAGTCCTTTTCCTATTAGTAGTTTACTTATGCAGAATTATTTAATTACGGTTTAGTACTTATTTGTTTGGGTTTTTTTTTGCTTAGTCGTCCCTGGTTGATGGGAACGTATTTAAGCGTGTCGAACTCTTTAATTCAGTTTCAGTCAATGAATATCAATTTTCTCGTTTAACCTAATTTTCCCCTATCTTTCTTTAACCCCCTGTTTCACCCGCCGGCGGGCTCTTTGCCGGATTATCCACGAGCTCGAGACAGCTCTGATGTCTCTTTGATTGGGATACCTTTCATTGGTGCTTTCATTGAGCTTGCAAGATGTCTGCGTTCGTCCGCGTGACAAGTGAATTTCAACAACAGAGTGCAACAAATTTTCAGGAATCTCAACACCACAGCGAGATACGTTTCGAGGGATTTCAACAAGAGGTTGGATGGATTGTTCCCGAGTTACACCTTGAGGACAAGGTGCATTGTGAAGGGCGGGAGAGTGATATGGACGGAGATATGGTGTATCAAGGAAGAAGAGTAGGAGATATCGTAGGAATTGGATAGATTTTAGTAGTA
>JBBMKE010427371.1:0-10546 GCA_037834125.1 Lippia alba | reverse complement strand
AATGATCCCAATGCAAGCAAGAAAGATGAGCTTTTGAAACGAAAGAAGAAACAGGGTGGTGGTGCAGAAAGTGAGTCTGCGGAAGAAATTTTGAATGAGGAAGCAGCAGAGCAAGCTGCAGCTATGCGGTCTCAAATTCATCTGTTTTGGGGCAATATGCTGTTTGAGAGGTCTCAAGTTGAAAGTAAACTGGGGTTGCCTGGTTGGAAGGATAATCTTGACAATGCAGTTGAGCGTTTTAAACTTGCTGGAGCTTCTGAAACTGACATTGCAACAGTTCTGAAAAATCACTGTTCCAATGAGAACGTGACAGGAAAAAGCTGAGTATTCGAATGGTAATGTTGGCCTACTGTGAAGATGCTTGATGAGTATTCGTCCTGGTTTATATGGAGCAATGTTATTGGCGGAGATGGAAGGAGAATTCTTCGTCTCTGATGGTGTTACTTGTTGGACTATAAACTCGTTTCTCTATTGCTTTGCGTGGGGAAAGAGATTGTTTGCCATCTGTTTGAAAGTCTTGTGCTTGAAAGGTTTTCTGTCATTTCTCTAAAATGTCTGCACTTCCAATCTGACCTTGTTTCATCTTTTTTCCAAATTGAGCTTGGTGACATTAATTTTGCCATTCATATTATGACTTTGCCCATTGGTTGTATCAGGCTGAAAACCTTTTGTTTTGGTTTAAGAGAGGAATAACTTAGTGAAATTTGGTGTTCTTTAACATATTATCTGCCTCGTTAGTAGCAATTTGCGCGTTGGATTCTTGCTTTTCGTTTATGTGTTCCATTTCTCATTACACTGAAAAGTGAAGTTGTTTTATGGAAAAATTGCTGGTCATGAACTCATGATTTACTGAATTCTTTACTTCTGATGGTTTGAGATTAAACTTAGTGGAATATCTCATGTAAAAATCTCCCAATTGTTTGGTTAATACTTAATAGGAAAGAAGAGATAATTGCCATAATTCTTGCTGCTTCTACTGTCAAATGCGGATGTCAATGTCGTGAAGATGTTGGAAAATGGAAATGGTCAAATCTACTCCCACTTTCAATAGTTGGTACAACTCCACTTAAAAGGGTTGGATCCCATTATACAAGCATAAAGATTGCTAGTGAAGTTTGCGCCAAATTATGGCTCCCATTTCATCGTGATTTTAGTGCACATTTTCACCTGTCTTTGGATATCTCTTTCCGACATTTCAAACCCCATCAATCTTGGATGCTTACAATTTGCATTTTTCATTAGATAGCTTGATTTATTATAAGGTTCAATTGGATTTGGTCAAATCCCAATTAATTATATGACTTGAACATATTATGATCACTCTTCTTACGATTTTCATCAAGCATACCCTAATAGTAAAATACCTACTAAGAAAACTAACATGATAAAGAGATCTCCTTTTTAGTAGAAAGTTTTATGTCAATTAACATACAGAAAGCCACATCAACAGTACAAAGAAGCAGTAATTTAGCAAAAGCAGAAGCAAATACATACTCTCTAAATCATTCATATTAAACACTGAGGGACTCGATAACTTTCACGTCAACATGAGACGTAAAAACTCACATAATTAATTACCACAGTCCCTTAATTAACTCTAAATAGCAGTACTTCAAGTTAAGCAGTCGCAATTGGTCCCAAATTAGCATTGTCTCCCATGGCCTTAAAAGCTTCAAATCTTGGCTCCTTAGCCTGGAACTTGAGACCAGCATAGAGCTTCATGTAGTCCTCAAACACGAACTTGGGATACAAGTCCTTCGTCTCCGTCTTCTCAACCAATGCCGGAGCAGGGTAAATCACCGCATCGCTGCCCGGATTGTAGAACGATGCAAGCGACATCCGCCCCGTCCCATCCGTCTGGGCAATCACTCTGTGCATCACACTCTTGTACTTCCCATTCGTTATCACCTTCACATCGCAAGAACGGACAAACAATCTCCAATCAATATACACAGCAAGCAACAATATTAATAATAAAACCCAACTTCCGAATCATCACATGATGTCGAAATGCAGAGCTTAGCCACATGATCATTTCTTTAATCCTGGCTTGCTAGATCCGGTTTCTATATCAAGCGACAAGATTAGCAAAAGCCAATGACATAACATTGGGGGAAAAACTATGCTTTAATCATGAATATAATATATACATGTCGTTTTCTAATTAAGTTTTTTTTTTTTTAATAATTGTTTTACGAGGATCATTGCCTGTTTCTCAGACCTATTCACATATGCGTTTTCTAGTTAAGATTGTACCTCAAGTTGGTCGCCAATGTTGACGACGATAGAGTGACGCATAGGCGGGACATCAACCCATTGATCATCCTTGAGGAGCTGCAGACCGCTAACTTTGTCGTCCTGGAACAGCAAGATTATGCCCCCCGCGTCGGTGTGGGCGCGGAGGCCTTTGATCAGGTCCGGCTTCGGGCACGGCGGGTAGTTGCTCACTTTCGTGCCGAAAGTCGGGCCTTTCGACCCGTAAAACACCTTCTTCAGATAGCCTTTCTCGAGCCCCAGATTCTCGCAGAGCAAATCCAGAAGCTCTTCAGCCAGTTTCTCCAATTGGGCCGCAAATTCCTTCATCACCTTCCTGTAATACACACGTTTATGAATAACTACAAGCCTGACTCGACCAAAACAGGTGTATAACAAACGGGGAAAGAAGGAAAGAGAATAGACCTGTATTCTTCTTCGAGATCAGGGACTTCAGAGATGTTAGAGACAGGGAGATGGCGCAGGAAGAAAGTGCTTTCCCAGTCTAAGTCGTTGATCTCAGACTGAACAGCTTCAAGCCCTTTGCTTTTCACCATTTCCTTGAATCTCTGCTCCATACATTTCCTGTAGTGCTCCTTCGTCAGCTTCTCAACCTTATCCATGAACTCAGGAGCAATCCCATGATTCACAACCTTCAAACCAGAAAAAAAAAATAGTACCTCAGAAATCGAGACTTAGAGACAGAAGTTGATTTAAGAGTATGTACGTATATATACCTCGAAGAAACCCCAGTTTTCACAGGCGTCTTTGATCATGTCCATTGTTGCAGGCCTTTCCTCGCCGTTGAGCTTCTCCATGTTGATCACTGGAAAAGTGGCCATTTTTTTTTTCTTCTTCTTCTCGAGTGCTGTAATTAAGTGTTGGAGAAAGTCTGTGAATAGTTTGATATCGCTGTCTGTTTGTGTGTACAGGCTGTGGGTTCTTGAAGGGCTATTTATAGGGGAGTGACGAGGGTTTAATTTTGGCGCGGATTATGACGTGTAGGTACAATATATATGTTAAAGCTAAAGTTGTAAACTAATTACTAATGATGAAGATTCTTCAATGGAATAATCTTTTCCGGAGCTGCTTAGATTGAGTCAAGGATGTGATCAATTTGTATTGTTACCTCCCTCCGTACGAGCACTATTTTAAAATAATCTCTGTAGATTACTACCTATGTGAAATATTACATGAAGCCAACTAAATGGTATTTAAAAAGAGTATATTATTGAGTTACGTATAAGTTAGAGACATTGAAAATTTTCAATCACGCGAGAATTCATAATTTTTGTCCCTTTAAAAATATTCTTTATGTGTATTATCTCGTTAGTTCAAATCATCCAATTCTTGGGCACACGTTACTTATATTCATATTATATCAATCGAAAGATAAAGTTTTCAGTTAACTCCTAAGGTACACACTATTTAAACTTGTCAAAAAAAATTATGCAAGAAATCCCATCCAATTAATGTAAATATAATTTGATTCCATTTAAGTAAATAAAAACAAAAGATAAAAGAAAAAGCATGGAAAAGGAAACTTGCATAGCATAGTATGCATTCATATCCAGAAGAAGATGATAGTGGGAACAGGACTCGTGGAGCGCGTATGTGCATCACATCTTATGGACCCCTACCATTTTGGATCTAGCTAGCTCCATTTATTTATTTATTGATTTACACAAATTTTATTTTATTTATTAATTAACTGTCTTTCTCGATCCACTCTTCCCCTATTTGGTGGTGTGGGACCTAAATAGTGAAATTGTGATGATTCTGCCATGGCCTAATTTGATCTACTCCTATTACTTCTTTCCATGCACGCTCTATCTATTTTATATTGGGTTTAATGTTGTCGACTTACTTTACGTTCATTATTTTTTGTAAAAATGTAAAGTGGGAATGTAGAAAAAAAAATTTTTTTTTGGAAAACCCGCAACGAGCCGTAGAATTTTTATCGAGGCCTCCACCTCATATATAAATCAACCAAAGCAAAATAGGTACAATGGTGCATGATCCAATGATCATTAATACTCTTAGCTCTATGGTGCCGACGAGAGATAAAATCGTTCATCGACCGGACACCATTACAAATGAAATAAGGCTGATCAAACTTATTACCAAAAGAGAGATTGCTGTTAAAATAGTCATAGTGGCCCCTCTTGCGAAAATCGTTAAACGGAAACCTCACTGGCCCCAAGCTAGGGCGCCCAGTCATCTGGGCATCATTGACCATCAGTGTAACGATCAACTGGCAATGAGACTTCGCGTAAGACTTGTAAAGATAAATCCCGTCCTCAGGGCTATTTATGTGCTTTGGTTGATGTCGGAAAATATGTAGACAATAACCGTCAATACCAAAGTTGCAAACTAGCATAAAAGCAAAAGGCTTCGAGTCACTGTCCCGATGAACGTGCCTAAAGTCCCTGCAAAAAAGAGCCTCCTCGACCAAGGTAAGATCGTGCAGATATGTATTAGAAAGATATAACTTAATAGAGATTAAGCAAATAAAATGGCAACTATAATTATAATGGAACCTGGGAAGAACAATAGTCACCACAATCCTCTTATTCACGCATAACGCCCCAACAACAGCAACATTATTATTCATGCACATATCAAAGCTCATATGTATTTCTTTCTCCATCTGAAATTTGGAAGATTCCATTTGTCCACTCTCAGTAGGCCCTTAACCTCTCTGCGCAATGGTGCGGTCGGGAATGACCACTCCATTTGTTCTCTGGCTCCTTTGGTAGCGAGATAGTCTGCAACTTTATTCCCCTCCCGATATATGTGTGAGATGGTGACAGCCATATTTTTCACCTGCAAATGAAATTGTTTTATAAGCCAATTGATTTCAATATTCCCAGAGTTACCTCGATGGATAATAGATATGACAGCTTGAGCATCTAATTCAATCCAAAGGTGAGTAACTCCGAGATCTGCTGCAATTATAACACCATGAACTAGAGCTCGAAGCTCAGCAAGTGTGTTCGTGGTGGAGCCAATGCCGCACTGAAGGCGTAAACGACGTTTCCCTCCTCGTTCCTAAACACCCCACCTATACCAGCCATGCCCAGATTCTTTCTAGAAGCTCTGTCGGTATTAAACTTTAACCAGTCTTGATTCGGACGAACCCATCGGACGATGGAATTCTTGAAATGTATAGTCCGTTTCAGATGTATACCGAAGCATTTGGCGACGTGGATATCTCCTCTCCAGAAAGACCCCCTCATCTTGTTGGTCTTGCTCCATCTGAATAAATTAGTGTTAACTTGGCGAGTAATGTTAAAAACACTAAAAACGCCCCCCACGTGTTTCAGCCTATTTCTTTCCACCCAAATATACCACATGACAATGCAAGGGATGATAACTCGTATGTGATTTCTGCCAGTGAACATCGACGAAGCAATCCATTGCTGAAGCAACTGAATAACCGATCTAACCCCCTCCAAATTTACTCTGAAAATTCCCGCATATTTTATCCAAATCTATTTGGCCTTAGGACTAGATATGAACAGATGATCCCGTGTCTCCAAATGAGAGAAGCATTGGCACTTAGATGGGAAGTTGATTCCCTTCCGTATTATGCGTTCGTCGATTGGAATCCAATCGTGGATCAAGCGCCAAAGAAAAATTCTTATGGTTGGAGTTAAGTTCATAGCCCATATTGTCTTGAGAACATTGGAGACATCTCTTCTTTTCCTAAATTTATGGCAACACGATTTAAAAGAAAACGAACCCTCCGAATTAGCTAACCAGATAGGTTTGTCCTCACTTTGCAAATCAATAGGAATTTGGCTAATTTTCATGGCAGCTTCCCTTCCAACTGCAGCAGTCAACTTATCTTCATTCCACGTCCCTAGTGTCCAAAAATTTGACACACGATCTTTGTTATTTTTTAATACTCCCTCCATAGGGCTCCCATGCTTCAGTTGCCCACCGATCATATCAGAAGGAAGCCTCTCCTCTTCCCACAATCCAGAATATATCCTGCTCCGCTCTATCTCTGATGTCGCACAGTCGCCTCCATATAGGGGAGTGAAGTTTAGTCACCCTTGCCAAAATCGGATGAGAATTAATGCAGTACTTGTTTCTCATGTATACCGCCCACAGGGCGTTGCTTGTACGAAGTCTCCACCAAAGTTTGGCAGAAAAAGATTCGATAATATCTTCCAAATCTCTGATTCCTAAACCACCCTCTGAGGTCGGGTAGCACACCCTCTTCCATGACGCCCAGTGAATTTTTCGCTTTTCAATGGTGATCCCTAGAAAAACTTGTTGAAAATCCTTTCGAGAGAAAGGATTACAGATTTCGGTGGGTTTAAAATTTGGAAGGAATGCATGGGGACGGATAGAAGCACTAATTTTATCAGTTGCAGCCGGCTTCCGTGTGAGAGCCTTGTATTTTCCCAACCTTGTATCCGATTTCTGATTTTGCTCATCATTTCATCGAAAAGAATGATCTTAGCTCTGCCACGGTGAAGAGGAGCTCCAAGGTATTTGATGGGCAATGATTCCCTTTTGAAACCTAGAATATTACGCACCAAGTTCACCGCCTCATCCGAATTGTTACCCATCACACAAGTGTTCTTGCTTGCATTGATTTTTTGTCCCGAAAGCATTTGATATTGATCCAGCACTCCTTGAATGAGGTGAAGGGATTCCGGCTTACTGTTGGTGAAGATGATTGTATCATCGGTGTAGGCTAAGTGAGAGATCATGGTGGAAGCCTAGGACCTAAACCTGCAAAAGCCGTTCTCGGCCAAGCATTTATCAAGGGTAATGGAAAGAAAGTCAGCAACAATGACAAATAAGGGCGGGGACAGAGGATCACCTTGTCTCACGCCTCTAGTAGATTTGAAACATCATGTTGACGCTCCATTCACCAAAACAGAAAACCAGCAGTTGTCAATACATTCCCTAACTCGGTCAATCCACATTTCTGGAAAACCCTTGCTACAGAGCATCCCAAAAAGAAAATTCCAATCCACATGGTCATAAGCCTTTTCCATGTCTAGCTTCAACATCACGTTTTTCTTTTTCCCTTTTGAATCCAACGAATGCACCATCTCCTGTGCAAGCAAGATGTTGTCACTGATAAGTCTACCCTTAACAAAACCACTTTGGTTAGAAGATATAACTTTCGGGAGAACCATGCTGAGGCTATTGTTCATGATCTTTGTGATGATTTTGTTTTTGACATTACATAAACTTATTGGTCTGTAATCGGACCAGTGAATGGGATTTTTCTTCTTCGGGATCAAAGTTACAGTTGTAGCAGTATATGACCGATGAAGTTTCCCTCCATTAAAAAAATCCAACACCGCTTCCAGGACATCTTGAGCAATAACATCCCAGAATGATTGATAAAATCTAGCCCCGAAACCATCCGGACCCGCGGCACCGTGTGGGCTAATTGAGAAAACTGTCTCACGAACCTCTTCCAATGAAGGCTGGCGCAGTGACATCTCTCCATCTTCCTGATCAAGCACTTGTGGGATGCAATCAAGTTGACCTTGCATGTTTGCAGTATTTTTTGAAGTAAAATCATTCGCTGCTTTCCTTAAAGCAACTTGCTCCGTGATATTCTCTTGATCAATTCTGATTTTTCGAATCTGAGCCTTTAATCTTTTCTTTTTAACTAAAGAATGAAAAAATCTCGTGTTCCTTTCGCCGTCTTCAATCCACCTACAAGCCGCTTTTTGGCGCCAGAAATCCTCTTCCATCGCTGTTGTTCGATTGCGCATTGCAATATGTTTGTTAAGAGAGATCAAGTTAGTCTCGGCCGGATTATCATCAAAGATTTTCTCCGCCTGTTCTACTTCCTTCTCTGCATGCTCAATACGGTCGAAAATGTTGCCGAACACGTTCTTGTTCCAGATTTTAAGAGTTTGTTTCAATCTGTTGAGCTTAATGTTCAATCGCAACATACCATAAGCGCTAACCGACTGTCCCCAACTATCAGCAACCACTTTATTTATGCTCAAGTGTCGTATCCACATGTCCTGGAACCGAAATGAGGGAATTGGACGATTCACATGATCTTCGCAGCTAATCAACAACAGACAGTGATCCGAAGTACCTCGTGCAAGATGTTTCATGTGCACTTTAAGAAAGATCTCCACCAAGTGTTCATTAATAAGGATTCTATCCAGTCGTTGAAGCATTCCCCCCTTATCCCAAGTGAATTGGGATCCTTCAAAACCAGGGTCCGACAAGGCGCAATCCTGCATAAAATCATTAAACTCACTCATGCCTCCTTGCATATCAGCTCGATTACCCCCTTTTCTTTCTTCAGCTCTAGCAATGATATTGAAATCTCCTCCAAGTAACCAAGGTTCAGATTACTCGTGGTTTTCACGTAACCATTCCCAAAGTTCTCTACGACCCGGAGTCGTTGATTTGGCATAAATAACAGTAATGTATATTCCCTTATGCAAATCCGGTCTTTCCAGCTTAATATGCAAAAATTGGCAATTGTCCTCGATCATTGTCATTGAAGTGTCCTGATCACAGAAACACCAAATATGATTAGAGATATTATGAACCGCCTTATCAAATCTTAAAATACGGTTGAAATCAATTAAATCAGAAACAACCATAGGCTCTAAAATGGCCAAAAATTTTAATTTATTCTTTTTACAGTAACGTTTAAGGATACGCTGCCGGCCTTCGTTACGAATGCCTCGAATATTCCATATGAGGCTTCGTAAAATCATAACTGAACCGTATTCTTGCCCGATGACCATGTAGTCATCCTTTTAGGGGCGGTAGTGAGCTGCGTCTTCTTCTTTCTTCATTTGTCTGTCGCCTCGGTGAATATTTGATCAATATTACCCGTCGAGTTTGATCTACGTAAAACGGCCTTCTCCTTTAAAGTATCCGTATCATCTTCATCCACGGATTCGTCATCATCTTCTTTCATGTCAGCCACTTCGTCCGACTCTTCAATCTCAGAATCATGTTCTTGGGTGGCGGCAATTGGAAGAACCACCTCGAGAGAATTGATGAAAGTGACGTCGTCATCTGCTTCCTCCAAAGGCTCCATTGTCTTATCGGCCTCTTTATGCTGATCAGTGCTATGTTGGTTATCCTCATTTGTTTCGGCTGAATCTTTTTCCACTTGTTGTTCTACATTTTTTTTGGGTGGTCAATGGTCTTTGCTGCTGCTTTTGTGTTCCCTGGACTGGTTGCTGCTTCGAGGTAGGAAGTTCTTTCTCCTGTGATGTTGATTCTTGGTTCAGCTCTGACGAGGTGATTTTCCTCTTTTGTTTCAGCACGGCATTACCTTCCTTGCTTGTGTTTATTCTTCTGTCAGTGATTACTTCCCGGAAGGTAGTTGCACCATCTGTGTGTGTCTTTTGTTCCGCTACATAGCATTCACTGCCTTTGTGTCCCAATCTAGAGCACTTCTTGCAATAGTCTGGGAGACGTTCGTAAATAATTTCCTGCAGTTGGATTCCACCTTCATAACCTAAAGAGATATGATGTTTAAGCGGCTTGAGAAGGTCCAGTTCCACGCACACCCTTGCAAACTCTGGCCTATTAGCGTCTCTAGTTCCTTCATCGCAGCATAGAGGCTCTCCGATAACGCTTGTAAGATCAAAAATAGCCTCCTCGTCAAAGAACTGGGTACGTAATCCTGGGAATCGTATCCAAATAGGAACTATCGAGGACTCTACTTGGGGATTGAAAGTAGGGGACCATTTAAACACTCTCATAGGAAAACCATCATAGAGAATAATTTT
This sequence comes from Lippia alba, assembly GCA_037834125.1. Taxonomy (NCBI): domain Eukaryota; kingdom Viridiplantae; phylum Streptophyta; class Magnoliopsida; order Lamiales; family Verbenaceae; genus Lippia; species Lippia alba. The sequence goes on along the minus strand of JBBMKE010427371.1, from coordinate 539 downwards.
CCTAAGCTAAAGTTTGGTGAAATCTTCATCACAGTTTAACCGAATAAGAACATGTTTAGCATTAAGAAGCCCTAGTTTAAATTCCCCCTTTAGTTCAAGCTCCAGGAACAATTCATGCAGACGTTCCATAGTTGGATATTCATGAGAAAACTTACCAACCAAGGCATGTTTATACGGCTGAGATAACCGGTCGATTTCATCTCTGGAGAATTGGATACGTGTGAGCCCATTCCTTTCCGATACAATCCCGTATTTTCGAGAATTATCCGATCGGTTGAATACATGAACCCTGCCTCGTTTTGATTTAGGGTTTCCGCTGCGGCTGGAATTTGCAGAAGAGTTGAATGTTTTCTGTCCAGATGACAGGGCAGCTGTATAAGATTTAGTGTTTGTCGCGGGTTTGGTGGTGTTACACTACAAGAAAAATAAGGTTTTACTACACAAATTTCCCCACGGTTTTATAGAAGTGTAGGAAGAAAAGTATTTTCCCTACATTTGTTTACAAAGTGTAGTAAGGATATAATAATTAATTTATATAT
>JBBMKE010427350.1:0-10547 GCA_037834125.1 Lippia alba | reverse complement strand
CACGGCCACTGACAGAACATAACTTAATCAACTTACAACATAATGAATGCAAAGGAAGAATTACAATTTAGAATTCAGAGGACATAACTGACTCTCAGACACAACAAAAGACTCGACCCGAGACCGCCTAGCTCGAACTAAAACCTGCACCTAAAACTGAAGGGGGGAAAAGGAGAGGGATCAGTCCAAACAACTTAACTGAGTGAGGGGGCTTAACTGACCGACACTATATATAATAGGGAGCAGAGCACGTATCAAAACCAAAATTATGAACCGGGATTAGGGTTTTGCACACTAAAACCAATTTTAAACAAAACTTAATTAATACTTAAATTTATTCAAAAACATGTCTTAACTTATTTAAAAACGTGTCTTAAACTTATTGAAAATCAGACTTAGCGTGAAGGAAACTCCTATCCAGTTTCATAATCAAGGTAACGTAACGTAACTGAACATATACCTGGCAAGTACGGGTCCCCCCCAACTTCCATGACATAACAGAACAGAACAAAACATAATAGAAAACAATCCCACCTTTTCCAATAATGGAAAGGTCGGCCAACCCTAACCATCCGGACAGAATGAGGGGACCGCGAACACTCAAACTCTCGGATTCCCATCGTCCAACCAAACCTCCTGGCGGACTCCGGGTTATTCCCATCAGAGTGGAGACTGTGTTCAGGCTTATCCCGACGGCCCATTGCCGTTCCGGGTGTCCTGACTTGCAGACTCCGGGGCCCATCGTAACTTATCATAACCAATTCCCATATTTCAGGGCATACCTCGCTTAACAGACTAACATAACTTAATATAACAATTACGTACCTGATCAAGCATACCTTACCTTACAACTTAGCATATGCTATAACGTACCTCTCCGTGTCATCCAAATCCAAAGTTGCCGCGAAGTCACACGGTTTGGAGCATAGCCTCGTTGCAAAACATTTCAAGCTTACATACGCTCGTACATATAGTTTAAAACGTTTAATTGGATGACAAATTCATAACATAATACATAAACACATATCTATTATATAAATATAATAGAATATCCGCATGCAGGCTTGAAAACGAGCACATAGGGTTGCAGGTCGCGTAACTAATACAAAATCCTAAAACCTCACCTCGAAGAATGTCGAGTCTAGAGTGTGTAGGGTCATACACTCAATCCACGAAACCCGAACAGCTGACAGACACTCCCTGAACAATCTCCTGAACAACTAATTACACAAAACAGGACTCAGACTCGAACAACAACCAACAACGAAGCACGAAAAATGCTTAAACATTTAAAAGATGCAATCACTTAAGCAGAATTCAAATGCATAAACATTTCAGGTAAAACAGATCGTCACGTAGTTCAATAAAATCACATAACACGTTGGGACATGCTTATATGCATAATTAATACAAATAAAGAAGACAGAAATAAAAATGCATATCATATAGTTTCATATCAATTCGTTCAACATCAAATGAATTCATATACGTACAATGAAATCATTTCTTAAGTGTGAAAGCCCTTAATGAAATAATATAACTAATTCAATTCAATTAACGCTCCAGGAGTTCCTATTAATTTATTAAAATTACTTAGTGGTTAAAACTTAATTAAAGAAGTTCTAATTAAATTAATAGAGACAAATACGTCTTCCCAATTAATATAGTTTAACCAATTCGAACCTTCCCAATTTTAATATTTCCAATAAAAATATACAACAACCCCATCTACCAACCATAATAAATCTAGGGGCAAGAAACGAAACCAACATCAATAACAAATTACCAAACAAGCTACAATCCAACAAATACGTCATTTCCAATACTCAAAGTGGTACAAACGGGGCAATTAAATCCAATCAAATTATGAATCACTTATTTCATATATCAAAGCATAATTCCAATTCATCATACAACTCATGGCTTCAATCAATACACGTACAAGATCGAATTAAATAATTATAACAATTAACGGAAAATAGATACAATAATTCAAAAATTCACCAAAAATAACTGGACATCCGATTGACGAACCTAAGTGGTGTTGGACTCACCACGACGTAAGGAACCCGCTGAACGAAGAGACATCGAAATGTCGATGTCGGAGGTGGCCGGAAAGCGGCTGTCAGTCGCCGGAAAGCACCCTCCGGTGGCCGAAAAATTCCCCGGAGGGACAGGAACGTACGTCTCGGCTTAAGGAATAGAAGCCCTCAACCAAATTCAGAAAATGACAAACATACGAGATTCTATTGAAGAAAAACGAATACGAATTCAAAGCCGAAAAACGAAATTAAACAAAATCCGCACATTAGAAATCGAATCCGGACGTACCATTGCGAAGCTTGAATCGAGGCCTACGAAACCCCTGGTCAATTGCCCGAAAAAATCGCCTGAGAGAGGGCCGACCGGTTCACGCCGGTTCACGGCCGGTTCGCCGCCGCCGGCCGGTTCTCGGCCCGCCACCCACACTGGAAGCTCGCCGTCGTCGTCCTAAGCAACTTTTGTGAAGGAACCAACCCCAGAATCCCGCCGGAAGAGCTTCAAAACTCAGCCCAAAGCCGCGCCACTGTCACGCCGGAAAAACTCCTCCTCCGCCGCGATTCACTCCAATCCAAGGCCGGAATCGGACTCAGGACAACAGAAAGGGGTAGGAACCACCCTTGGTCGTCGGAAAATCTCGTCGGAACGGCGAACTCGTGACTGCTACAGTGCTGCCGCGACTTTCACCTCTGCAACTCGTCGGAAATGCTGTTTCTGGCCACTTTTGGACTGAACCGAGGCCGGGAATGAGTCCAGGAGGGTCGAAAACCTTCGGAGTAGAGTGGTTGTCGGTCGACGAAACTTGCCGGAAAGTTGTCGGTGAGAGGTGGCGCAACCCGCCACCTTCGGACCGCCACCGCTGCGTTCAGGCCGTGAATCTTGTACGGTTGAGTCGGCGTCGTCGAGATGCTCGATTTCCACTATCGAATCGTCAAATTCCGTCGAGAAACGGAGAAGTTGGATGTGTGTGTGAAATCACACCTCTGAGTGTGTGTGCGGGTCTGATGTCGCGCAAGGAAGAGGGAGGAAGAAGACTGAGCTCGGTTCTGCATGCATTACGAGGAGTAAACGACGTCAGAATTGGGCAAACTTAGATTCTACGGACTCCTTTCGTCGTCCCGGACAAGCTGGAGGGTCAAAAGGGCCGGACTCTCGTCCAAACGAAAAAAAAGACCAAAAGACCCCAAGAATAGAAAATTGCAAATAGGCCCCTGAACTCTAAAAGAGTTAGAATTAGGGCCTTGCAACGAACGAAGTGACAGGAAAAGGCAACAGGAAAAGTAAATTAAACAATTGAAGCACACAAAGAAAATCAACACGTGGCGCCAGTTCAGTCGATCGGAAAACCGGGGTGTCACACATTTGCTACGATTTGATCCGGGTGCGGATTCTATTTCGTTACTCGGGTCGAGTCGTGGTGCGGAAGATGTGGTGCCTCACGTGCGGGGTACTACAGGGATCCTCTATAAAATTCCTTTTTTTAATAAAAAAAGTGATAAGTTGGTTTTTTCTTCATTTCTTTTCGATCATCTTTAGTTCGAAACCAAGATTTTCTATATATACCTGTGAACAAATAGGTCATGAGTTCAAGACTCACCGGGATGTGTATAAAAAAAAGGATAAATATTCTGAACATCCTATACTATGGCGGTTTTTGCACTTTGCATCTTGAACGAAAAAATGTATGTGTTTGCATTTTCAACTATTGTTTTGTGATAAATTGCAACCTAGCTCCACTCATCATGTGACACGTGGAAGAAATTTGGGGTACGTGTCACGCATCCATTGGAAGGAGGTTGCAATTTATCACAAAAAAAAATAGTTAAGAATGCAAACGCAGACTTCTTTTAGTTCGAGATGCAAAATCCAAAATCGACGATAATACATGATGTTTAGAATATTTATCCCTAAAAAAAATCATTTTTAAGATCATCAAATTTCCCTCAAAATTTATAAAATTTATAGAAATTTAGCCCATTCAAATGACAGTCCATTAACACTATCTAGTAGTAGTGGGAGAGATTTTAGTTTACTCTCAAATGTTTTTAGTACTAACTCTTTATTTTTAAACTTTAATATTTGTTTGCACCCCATTTTGTGTAAAAATACTTAGTAACCCTCCACATTGGGAAAAAATGATACAAACCATTTTATAACATAATACATTAAATATACAACTTCATATTTTTATTATGTATGTTAATATTTTAAAATATAATTTTCATACTTCATATGTAAAAATTAATATTTTTTTCGAGTGGATTTGGTAATAAAAATTAATTATTAATGTATATTTTGGAGTATAACTTGTATCTATTAATTATTCAGAAATGATAAAGTATCCAAATATAAAATTAAAGTATTGTTCGTAAAAGTTAAAATGCTTACTTTTTAAAATTATTGTATTATTCATAAAAACTAAAGTACATATGTAATATGTTTATAATTGAATTATTATTTAGTAACGTTAAAGTATCTAAATTTAAAATTATAGTATTATTCAGAAACGTTAAATTATCGATATTTAAAATTAAAGTATTATTGTAAGAGTTATAGTACTCTGGTTTAAAATTGAAGCATGAACAGGAAAAGCAAGAAATAAGAAAAGGAAAAGGAAATTATTGGAGATATTACTGTCAATGTAGGCGTTTGAAAATGAATAAAGATTAAAATTTGAAAATATGGAGTTAATAGTAAATGTTTTAATATTAGGGAGTAAATTAAAATTTCCACCGCTACTAAATACTCAAAATTAATTGCCCCCTGAAATTAGCTTATTATTCTTGTCCAGAAAAAAAAAGTGACATTATTATTATTATTATTCTTCAGTGACATTATTATTATTTTTATTATTATTATTATTATTATTATTATTATTATTATTATTATTATTACAACAAAAACAAATTTAGACTAGTTAAATAACGTGTAATAACTCAATCTCTTTATGGAAATTGTAATTCCTAAGTATATCCCCTTTTTTTATGTATATTTATTTCATCAACATGTCTCCTACACCCTTTCAAGAATCAAGATATTCTACCATGCAACATCCGAAACCCATAATTGTAGGCATGAGAATTAATGTCGTTCAATATAGCTGGATTATTTATGAAAAGTCATTTATATTATTATGCGAGGTAGCTATAAATGGGACCTTTGTACAACATCCGCGAAAAGACTTGTCACAATTTATCCTCTGCAAAAATTCTCACCATATGAATTCCATTGGTGACATGTTCTTGCCATTATAATTTCCTGAGCACTGGCCACACTAAATTAGACCTTTCTAAAAGACTAGCCCCAGTTTAGTGTCATTTTTTCAAATGTTACTCTTGCAAAATTATCTTCGGAAGTATATGTACTATATATTACCTTTTCTTATTTAGACTATAGCCTACTTTTACATTTTCTTTTTGTCCAACTTTTACATTTTCTTTTTGTCCAACTTTTACATTTTATTCGTTTTACTTTATTTTTGACATTTTGTCTTTACAACTTGAGAAGTGAACGTGTTGTTCTGAATTTGCATTACTTTGATTTTTAAGTTTCAAAACAACAATTTTATTATGGGGGCTTAATCAAGTTTGTAGTTGAGGACAATTGGTTACTTGTGCAATAGGGGTACTTATGAATCATAGGTGCAAAGAGGAGCATGATTATACGAGCATAATAAAAAATACAAACTATGATAATTTTTAATTTAATTTACCGCACGATAAATGCTCCACAAGCCATCCGAAATATATATGAAACGACGTGATTATAATTTTAAAATTAATAATACAATTCTAGAACTTTAAAACAAACCATAAATGATTTTCAGTGTTTTATGGGATAAAGTACATAAGTTCGTATAAAGTAATCATCAAAATATAATAAAGGTCGCCGTAGCTGGGGGCTAAGAGCTATAATGGCAACTTGTTCTTTCAAGGCTGACAATATATTTGTTTTACTTAATTGTGAATCGTGAAGATAAGAGTTTTTCTCATTTCCCTCAGTATTAAATCCACAAAATTAAGTCAGACATATAATAGATAATGAATTCCACATATGAGTCACTCTAATATATATATGTTGTTGAATTATATTTACACTTAGAAAATTCATGTTTTCAAATAATAAAATAGAAATATAAAATTAGTATATTTATCATTTATGTTGATGATGTCTGAACCTGGTCGAGATGCGTCGGAAGTTGAAACATGAACAAACGTGAGCTTAAAGGTCCAAATAGGAAAATAGGGGTTCTACCTAATTTTAGCTCTCCAACTCTCAAGCCTCTCAGGTCGATCGAGACGGAGTTGAGAGAGAGAATAAGTGTATTAAATGTTGGGAACAGTGACTTACTTGTGTAATAAATGTTGGTGGTATACATGTGGGGAGCTTTGTGCGTATTTAATACATATAGTCAAAGCTAAGGGACATGAAATGCAAGGCATGTTACAAGTAAGTATCAGTATGATTCCTTGTACTTACTCTGTAACAGTATTTGGAGGGGATCTCAAACATTTAATGCGGCTGTAGAGAGAATGTTTTGTGATTAACTGATGTCTTCGTACCAAATACATACTTTGGGTTGACTCGACCTTCCCTCGAAGAACACCAAGTCGAGAGACCTGTTAGTGTGTAATTTGTGTTTTAATAGTCTTAACATTTTCTCTTGTATTTAATTGAAATTATGCTTAAAATAGTTTTGCAGGTCTATTGGAGCTGAAATGAAGGACTATGCAAAATCTGGACTAACAGAAGCGATAAGTGAAGAAAAAGACCTGGGCCATGACCATAGCTTGTAACACCCCAAGCGTGAGATGTCACATCCCCCGCACTGAAGTCCGAACCTAGTCAAAGAGTGAGTCCCAGCTGAATCCAAACTCCAGTAACCGAGAGACCACACACACACTAGGCTAGGCGGATCTAAACAACAGAGAGTGGAAAGCAAACAACACATAACCATAAATAGAGTGCGGAAGCATAAACATAATCAATCCTCAGAGTATAACAGCAATATCCCAATCAATGCCACACAGGGCCGAATAATAATCCTATGCCTCACAGGGCCAAGTCATCTAAGCCACACAGGGCCAACGGTAAAATAAAACAGTAGTATCCAACAGCTGAAAATAAAGTATATAAGTCCAGGAAGTAAAATACAACAGATAGAAGTGCAGACTCCAACTAAGACCACGAATGCAGACTCATCCGCCTAGCTCAAAAGTAAAGACCTGTCAATGAAAAACAAACGATAGGAGGTGTCAGTCAACTGACTGAGTAAGGGGGCTAACGCACACCCACAATATATATATAGAGCACAACACATTCATAAGGGTGGAATCATGAACCAGGGCTAGGGTTTTGCATGCCAAAACAGTTGAAAATACCCAAAATAGATATAAGTTCGCAAACAGTTTAGAAAGCACCTATCCCGTTTAACAATTCCCATATTAATCATAACAGACCGCTCGGTGAGTACGAGCTCATATCCATCACCACCTCATAATCTTAACAGAAATACTGAACAAATCAGAATACATATCCATCCTCTTTCGATTGATGGTAGAGTCACACGTTGACCCAAATCCATCTATACATAACATAACAGACCCACAAGGGGAAGCCAACCCACAATTTTTCTCCCTGGCCCTTAGGCCGAAGGCTCAAGAATACCTCACCTTCCCTACAGCACGGGTCGCGTGGAAGCATCTCAAATGGAACTACGCACATGGTTGAACACTGACGGCCCTTGTCGTTCCAGTGGCGCCACAACCCGCAGCTCTTGGATCCCATACATACCAGAACATACATACACACGCCAATATTTCATGGTCATACCTCGCTTACAGAACCATATCATATCATACATATCATAATTTCCAGAATGGCTTACATATACCTTCATAATAGATTTTCCAAATCAAAGGTGGTGCACAAGGCCATAAACATATCATATTCAACATATAATACAACATAATATAGCATACTCGCATACATGGATCATAAAACAACACATAAAGGTTATAGGTCCCGCTATACAAATCCTAAACCTCATATCGTACAAAAGTAGAGTATGGAGTGCTTGGGGCCAAACACTCAAACCTCGGGCTCGCCCTGTAGCATCGGGCACGTGATGCCACATCCCCCGCACCTAGATCCAGACCCGGTCATGAAATGGAAGTCCACGCCCGAATCCGAATCAAGGCGAACGGGGACTCACTCACTCGCTAGGCTAGGCGGGATTAACCCTTGAACCAATCAACATGAAATTCAGAGTAAAAGACCATGAATGCGGAAGCAAACAAAAAATATACATACACATCTTACACAATGAGCCATGGGCTCGATTAAATTTACAAAACAACACGACCTTCACAGCCTCAAATATGAACATGCGCCGCAGGCGTTCAATAAAGGAAATAATGTAAATGCGAATATATGTGTAACTTTAAACATAAACTCAAATGCAGACTCAAATCCCGCTTAGCATTCCAAACCTGCAAGAAACTGAAAACAATGCTGGGTTCAGTCTATAGGAGACTGATGGGTATAAAACAGGGCATAATATAATAATACTGCATAATTTAAACACCCACACATGCAAGCTATAAATCCGTTCGAAGTTTTGAAACATTTTCCAAGTGGGTGAAAACAAATAAAACAACAATCGGAATTACAACTATCAATTTATTTAATTACTTAATCATACATACGGTCTTTACGTGAGCCCGACAAGTGGGCACTCCCGAACACCTTGTGTGTGCATTAATCAATTCATTCATTCATTCATTAATGATCATGCAACAATCATTCATGCATTCGTTCTTTCTTTCTTTCTTTCTTTCTTTCTTTCTTTCTTTAGTCCATTCATTCATTAGCACATACTCCATTCTCCGTTGGTGGCAGGTTAGCTAGACCCAACCACCCATGCATTGACTAAAATAGTTTTATGACTCCCCAGATGGAACTCAGTGACTATTCCTTGCTAAAACTCCTAACGAGGCCAAGTTGCGCAGTTCTTTGTGGGACTAACATATGGGATCACCGTCGGCCCCATGCCTTCCCGGATAGCCACATGTATTAAGCCCCTGGGCTCTATTCTTTCATTGTGATCTCGCCAAAACATTAGGAGGGAATTCATAACGGAAAAAAGGCTTAAACGATAAATCCATGACAGTTCTGAAAAGACTCAATATATATAGATATTACCTTTGGCTTTAAACATACACGTTGGGATATATTTGGTCAATTCATAGGTAGTAGAAGAGAAACCCACCTGATACACCTTATCGACAATACCAAAAGAACGAAAGACCTGAAGATAACCTATGAACCCGGCACATCTCCACCCTGGAGAAAATTGTACAAGAGATAATGTGATACATTCGTGAGATTCAAGACTCTAAATGAACCACATGTGACGCACGCCAATGAATTAAGGTGCTATGGCATGCATAAAAGATCAAATCAATGCCAATGAAATGGATTCAAGTACAATTTCAATCATTCCTTCATTCTTTGAATCATTCGTATTCGTTTGAATGCTTATCTATGACATATCATTTCTATTCAAGGTAAAATTCATAAATGGCATGCATAACATATAATTCAACTTGAATACAAGTCATAATGATTACAAGGAAAGGAAATAATAAGCATTTAGGGTTCACATTCCAAGCATCAAAGTGTTCATACACATAAAGGAGCAATTAGGGCATGTAAGCTCATATGTTGCATAAAACACATCAAGCGAATCCATAAATTTCAAAAAGTGAGCATAACACATCGTATAACATGTTAGAATCATAATTGGGGTGGGAGATTATGAGAAAGATTGAAAAGAAGCACAAGAAGAAGGTCCGAACATGATCTTGTGAAATCTGACAGTTTTTCCAAAAAGCGCATGCCACTGTAAAATGAGGATATCTGAAGATTTGGAAGTCCAAATTGGGTTTTGTTTGTGGGAGATGAAATAAGACAAACAGGGCTTTCAAAAAATGTAGTTCGAATAAAGGTTCAAAGCGTCTAAAAATAGCATAGGTGTAAAATTGGACAAGTGCAGAATTCCGGTGAAGAAGTGACACAATTTTTCGAAGGCCATATCTCACGAACCACGATGAATTTTAAGTTGATTCGATAGGTAGGATGTTCTACACTAAAAAAGGTATGTTGTTTCAAAATTTTAGGTCATTTGGATAAATTTTGCTTGGGAAAATCTCCTGTACCAAGTAACGGGCATTACCCAGTTTTGTGCTTGCACGGGGTAATGGCCGTTACCCCTTACCGAGGCTAAATTCTGCTCCAAATCTCCCCTGTTCAGCCCTGCATTCCTTCCAAAACAAAGCAGTAACATATACTACACATATAGGCAGCATAATACTACAAGAATGCAAGGATTTCATGCCCTAAGTTAAGCCAAAACAAGAGCTAATGCAGGGGATATGCATATGTTATCATTTCTGCAACAATTTCCTTCAACTTCATTAATGGTAAGTCTTTAAAACCTCCAAACC